>CAMOHE010044884.1:35098-67209 GCA_946598075.1 Artocarpus hirsutus
CTAAGTGGATAGACAAAAAAACTGATTTCTCACTGAATTTGAAAATACCAAAATGTATTTAAAAAAAATCATTGATTATTTAAAAATGATAAAGCTACTTGCAAAACTAACAAGACTATTGAGATAGCATAGCTTAAAACCGAGATTAAAAAATTTTAAAAATGGAGAGATACAAGTTGGCGGCGCCTACTAAGGGCTTGGTAGTAAATAGATTTAAATTGTATTGACTTGAATTATTTTAATTTAAGTTGTATGATTTGAATTAATGATTTGAATTGTTATTCGAATTGACGTTTGGATATGCATTTAAAGTGTTAATCGGAATAGGGAATGAAATTGAAATTTGTGTTTGGATATATAGTTGAAAAAGTTTTTGATTTATTAACAAATATAACAAAATCTTAATATTCATGATCCTAAAAAATGTACAATATATGCTCTTGATTTATACCTCTCTTCATTAGGAACGTAATAAAAGAAGAATCATCTCAATCAAAAATTAAATGAAGAATTTATGATTTTTTTTTCTCAAATATAAGAGAGAGAATTTCAGCTTTTACTATAGCAAACATATGCGGGTCCAAAGAATTTAAAAGGGGATAAAACTCTGAAAACTTGGATTCAATGGATTCCTTTGATTTGAATTTTGAAAGAAACAAACTTTATTCAACGGATTTCAAAGATTTTAATCCAAAAAATTGACCCAATAGACAAAACAAACAGCCTCCTAAGAAACTCATATAAGCTCTCATCCTATCTTATTAAATACACACACATATTTGTATGAAAGGTTGGTCTCCAATTCAATATAGGATCAGCAGTACCTTTACCATTCTTCGTTCCAAAATATAACTTTGTTTATGGTTCATGTGACTTTTAATTTATTCGCATGTAAAACTTAACAAATATAGTTTAAAAAATTTAACATTAGAGGTTACATTTTAACAAATTAAGAGTTATATAAAGCATGAATAAAGTTATATTTTTGACAAAGAAACTTACATGTCCTAGATTAGTTTGGTGTCGGACTGAAGAGTTGCCCCATACATATATACGGAGAAAAAAATAAAGAAGCTTTGGATCAAAATGACAAACCTAATAGAAGAAAAATACGGTAACAAACAATCATATAGAAAAGGCAAATGAAATAATAAATAAATAAATAAATAAATAAGCCTTCATTTCATCTAAGGATTTTGAAATCGTTATACTGTCAAATGTGAAGGTTGTAGGCATCTTTCTTTTTAGATTTAATGGTCATACCTTTATGCAACTTATTAAGTTTCACCACTTTATCCCAAGACTTTAAAAGGACCACCAACTTCACTTTTTTATAAGCAAATTATGTAATTACTGATTTTTCACCTGATTGATTTTCCTATAGTACATATTCTTTTTAATATCTCTAGCCCTAGTTGTATCATTATTCTATTATTTATTATTATTTTTTTTATTCAATGGTGTGAATGCTTCTTTTGATTTCTCAACATGATCTGCCGAAAAAAGTCTAGTGACTGTTTAAGCATCATCCATAACGTGATTAACCGAAATAACATTTTTGCCTCTTTTTGAGCAAGTATGCAACTGTTGATTTCGTGTTCCTTATCCACTGCAAGGTTTCATTCTTCAATAGGTTCATCATCCATTAGATCCTTAAAAGATTATCTATATACTCCTTGTGGAATATCTGGAAGCTAAACTATAGCTACATTGGAAGGACCACTAAGACTTACCTCCAAATTGATATCTTATTTTGAGCAAGCACTCGAAGGCTAAAATTTGATAATGTTGTCTTTTACACCTTTGTTGGGTGCTTGAATACCTGAGTGATGAATGATTTAGTCATTAACATCTTATGTTGACTCAAAGTCGTTGATCTCATTTGAGTTCTCTATTGGATAAGCCAAACCTGATTTTGAAGTAACAAAGGTGAACGAATTAGTGTTTTTGGATACAGTAGAAAATTGTCGCTTGATAGGCTTTCAAAAAAAAAAAAAATTCTCTATTAGTAGAATGTTGTTTTAAACTGTCAAACCTATATTAAATTCTGTAGTTTTGCATACGCTTTTAATTTTGAGGTGATTTTAAACAGATCTAATATCTACAAACATACAACACTACTAATATGAATCATTGTAGTAGAAATTTCTTTAAAGGAAATTTGGAGAAATTTCTAATCGTTAACAAGATTTAGAGACTATTTTCAATTCATCTAAAAGAGATAAAAAAAACCAGGGCGAAACTTTACTTCTCTGTAGCAAAAATAAAGAAGACAGTGTGGACCATTTTTTTCAAGAACTCTTTGGATTCTTTAGACTCAAATTTAAATTCAAGTGTTAAGAATCATTTGGATACGTGTTTGTTTCCTCAAAATCTGAATCTTTAAGTATCAATAATCTAAGTTTTCAGAGTTTTGACTCCCCCTAAACTTTTGATACTCGGATATCTCTACTACAATTAAAACTAAAATTCTCTCTCCTATATTTGAGACAAAAAAAAATCATAACTTCTTCATTTTTTATGCAATTAAGATGATTCTTTTTTCATTGTGTTCCTAGTAAAAAAAGAAATAAATTAAGATCTATATTGCACATTTTTTGAGATCATAAACATTAAGATTTTATTAGATTTGTTGATAAATCAAAAATTATTTTCACTACCTTTTCAACCACAAATTTCAATTTTATTCCATACTCGAAATAAAGCATAAATGCACATCCAAACGTAAATTCAGATAATAATTCAAATCACTAACTTAAATCTTAATTCAAATAGCACAAACTCAAATCAAATCATTAATTTAAATCCATTTACCAAACGGTAATGATTCAGAATCCATGAAACAAACAAAAATGTATTCACAACAGGCATTTTTTATATTGATTAAAGAAAAGGAGGAGTCCTGATCACCACAAGCTCAACTCGTGATGGTTATTTTCTAATATATAGCCGAATATGAACCTTTAACGATGAGATTATATGCGCCTATAATTAAAAATAAATGCTAAGACGTTAAGTCATGGCATATTGTTAAATTCTTTTTGCTAGAACATGCCTTCACTAGCTCTTCTTGTTCATTTCTTGTAAACGGTTAATTTTGTTGTGGCATGTAAATCAAAATCGAATCCCAAATAAATTGTAAGTTCTTTTTTAAAAATAAATAGTAACTTTTTTTTTAGTATTGTCCAAATTGCTCCATTGCATTTACTACAATTTTTTCTCTTTGTTTCTTTGTCTTTTTTCTTTTTTGAAATTTTCTTCCTTTCAATTATTATCTCGTTGATTTTTCTCTAATGATCTCCTCATTTCACTCCAAAATTACTTGAATTCAAGTACACCATGTTTAGTTTATTGAAGGATTTTGAGTTCTCTTTGTCCCTTTCTGAAGAAGAAAATGTTAGGATTGGGTCTAAGAGACAAATAATTTATTTATATTCATGACATATTTTGTTTGATAAATAATAATGTGATTATTTTATGTATTAATAATGGTCCTTATATTACTTTCATATTAGATGATCTTCAATGTAAATGTCAATGTTATATATATTCGCTACCAAAAAGTATAAAAATAGCATATTTGATGTGTTATTTTATTTTATGCTTCAATGCATAATGTTATTTGAAATGTCATATTTGATTTTTGTCATAATTAATAAACATTGGAACTTTTAAAATTCAAATATTATAAAAAGTGAGATATTGTAATTATTCAAGCAAAAAAGTCAATTTATTAACCAATAACAACCAAATGCCAAATTAGCAAATTTGACATTAAAAATGATATTGCATCAGAGAGTGTTTTTTACACTTAAATGACAAATTTACTATTGGCATATCAATTTAGCATTCATTGGAGATACTCTTAATGATTGTATATTAATCAAACATGTAATCCATGACTATTACAACCAAATGAAATTGGGCATATATGATTATATACAGTAGATACGATTCAAAGATTTTTGGTATAAATATATAGTCCATGGATAAAGTTGGGCACTTTATTCATACTAAGGCTGTAATAAGGATCTACGTCCAATTGAGAAAGTGATCTATCTTGGCTATTAGAGAGGATTGACTCCTTGGTAGACATATTTGTTTGGTAAGACCTAATGGTGGTCGCATATTGGATTAGACTTAAAGTGTAATTGACTTAACAATAATTTCGTTTTGCTTAAATCAATTCGTTTTGACAATAATTTATAGTCATCTTAATCTTAAAATGGATTCATTACTCTAATGATTGTAGCTTGTGTCTTTTGATATGCTAAATGCAACAGTTCTAATAATTGAAGGCTCTATTGTGGGTGTGTTAGATATAATCTATATTCGATGATAACATAATTCACAAATAAGAAATCTATAGCTCTCTAACAAAGAGTTAATGTTGCTTTCTGAAGCCATTATTCAGGTATTAAAAAATATAATGTGTGACACCTAAGCATTTCTAGTACATTAAAAATGTAATAAGTTAAGGATTATGTCAAGCAAAATTATGTATTAGAAGGATTTTTGTTTAATCTAATTTTGATGATAAGTTTCATAAAAGCAAAAACGGGATTTTTAAGGATAAAAATTATGCCATAGCGTTATACGAGAAAGGAAGGATATGAAAATAAGCTTGAAAGCTTAATTGTCGCAAAATGTGTAATGTGTTGCAATAAATGCTAAGACAAAAATACAGTTTAAGAAAAATAATGTATAATAATATGAAAAATTATACAGTATTAAAATAATACAGTGTAAGAAAGTATACTTATAAAGTTATGTAGTATAAAAAATTACACTGCAAAAGTAATGCAGTGTAAAAATGGACTGTTTAAGGTTAAGTAATACAGAAATTGGACTATTTAAAATTAAAGCAGTATAGAAATACTACTATTTGGAGGACATGAATGAGTAAGGAATACTATGTCAACTCGTAACAGTATAAAGAATATATCGGTAGTATAAGAAAATATAGTCAGTATAAATTTAAACTATATAAAGTTAAACAGTATAGGAATTACATTAAGTGGTGGATGTAAATGAGTATGGAAGGTTGTGGGACCTCATGCATTATACATAAAAGAATACCGATAGTATAAGAAAAATATTATCAATATAAATTTCGACTGTGCAAAAAAATGTAAGACCCACCTAGGTGCCACTTTTAAGGTGAAAAAATTGCCACCACACCCCTTGTTGTGGTCCAATCCCACCATGCTAAGTTATCCCAACTTTTATCACCAAATGATGCTTAGTGGTGACTAAGCCTGCTATGTCACCAAATTGGTGGAAAAATCTTACTTTTTATTCCTTAACCTTTATGCAACAAGAACAAAAAAAAAAAAAAAGTTCCAATTCCTCCCAAAGAAAACCGGCCCCTCCCATGGAATTCCCTCAAGAAATTTTCAATGTACAAGCCTCCAAATCATGAAAGGAAGCAAGAACAAGTGAAGGAGATGAAGATTGAAGAGTTTTCAAGGGAACTTTGATAGGTTTCAAGTAATGAAAAGAAAGAACAAGCATCTTGCAAGGATTAGAAAAAATCCTAGTCTTTTTAACTAAGCTAAAGCTTATGTTTTATTATACATACTAAGTGTTTGATGAAATATTATGAGCTATGGCATGTAAGATAGATAGTATGGCATGATTATTTATGTTTTATATTGAAAGTGACGATGACAGAAAGAAGGAAAGTAGGGTTTTGTATTTAAAAGTGAAAAATTGTTAAACTTTGTATTTTATACAAAGTTTAACAAGTTTTAAAGGAATGGGGTTTTGAGAGCCTTAGAGACCAAATTATGTTTTAAGTAAGGTTTGGCATTTGCCAACGCAGTAAGGGTAACAACTTTTGTGAACAAAGTTTTACAAAATTCCCAAAGAACTAAATTGTAAAGTTTTGTAAAAACTCAATAGATTTAAAAATTAGTCAAAAAGTCCACCTTTGCATAGAAATTTAGGGAAATTTATACCATGAAAGTTGTAGATCTCATCAAAACTGTTTAGATAACACATACGGCTTGTCAAAATTATGCGCGATTGAGGAGTTATGAACTTTATGAGATTTTAAACACAAAATTTCATGAAATAAAAAGTTATGAAATGTTTTGAATTCGACCAAGGTGCGTTTGGAAGTTTTAATCCTTGCAAAAAATTGAACATTTTGGTGCAAAAATGTCAAGATTCTTGTGTTTTGGGCCAAAACCATAAAATTGTTGGGTTTTCACCAGAGAACGTTGGGTCCCTACACTGCTATAGGTAGTGAGTAATCATAGATGACAAGTTTTAAAGGATCTAAAGTTTAGTCAAGGAAAGAAAAGAAACGAATATTATGGGCAAAAATGTAAAGATCTTCAACTTTTAAGTCAAAACTATAAAGTTTTGACAAAACAAATTTAATTTAAAAGAAAACCATTGTTTTTGTTTTCCGTAATATTATGAAACATAAAGAAATGAAAGTTATGTTTTAAAACGAGTTTCGAAAGTTTTCTAAGAACCATCAAGGGCAAAATGATCCTTTTATGAAAAAAGGCCAAAACGAACCTAAAACACCTGATGAAGGAAAACGCTCCTTAACGAAAATTTTTCTGTAACATGTAAGTAATGAAACGGTAAGGTTAAACAAGAATTTTAATAGCTATGAAAGTTAACGAAAAACTTGAAAAGGGTTAAATTGTCATTTTTGAATAAACGACTAAAACGAAGTCGAACACTCCAAATTAATAAAATGCTTTTAAATAGAAGACGTTTCATATCTTATTAGGTAAATAGACCGTCGAATGAAACGGGAGATTTAACTAAGGGATGTTTAAGTTAAGTAAAAAAAAAAAAAAAAGTAACTCGATGAGTTACAGAGTTAAGTAAAAAAAATGATAACCTGATGGGCTATGGAGTTTTTTTACTTTATTACAATACTTCTAATTCAAGACTAATAATTAATGCTAATAACTAAATCATTCAAAAAATAACTTCAAAAAAGAGCATGATCCTTGATTGTATACTTGTATCATACATGCATGATACTAGATCCAGCAAGTATAAAGTACTAAATACAAGACAAATAATAATTAGACAATAGACATTAAAAAAAAAAAGAACAAAAGATTTTCGCTTCATAAAAAACAAAAGATTAACAATAACGATATAAAAAACCAGGGATTTTTTCTTAAAATATATATACATGTTTATTAACGGAACCAGAAATCTTTGCCAATAAAAGCTAAAATCTAAACAAAAATTTTAAAAGAAGTTTTTAATAGAGGCTACGTGCATATAAATATAATACAATATATATTTATATCTAAAAGATTTTTAAAAATAAAAGATTTGAATGGGGGCTTTAACTGGTTCCGTTGCTTCCGTATATGTCTACGTACATGCACTCACGAGTAAGGATAGCGAAGGGGATTTGCACGCGCAGGTGGAGAACGTCCAAGAGGGCAGTGCCCGTCTGACGAAGGGCAAGCCACGCGACCAAGTGAGATCATTCTCTGACGCATTTCCAATTGGGTCCCGCCACTTGGACACGTGAACTTAGTATTCTAACCAAGTGTTTAGCAAAGTGGTAAAAACTACAGTTCTCATCACAAACTCAGTTATAAACAGTGTAAAATTTTCACATGCTACAATAACAATAAAAAGAATTACTACAATGTAAAACTCTCACATGCTACAATAAAAATAATTTTTACCATTAATTTTTACCACTTTTCAAACACCTCAAGTTGTTTGCTGTCGTCCCTGTTTTATTTTGCCAAACAATATTTAAATCATTCCAGCGAAAAAAAGAAAATATATTAGTGTGAAGATTTTTTGTCCTTTTCCCTTGATAGAATATTAAAATGTCAAGTTGTTTTGTGGTGATTGGAAATTTTTGATGAATAAAAACGTGTTCTCATCTCTTTGGAGCTGGACAAAAAGTAAATTACGGAAAGACAATAATGACCTTGAACAATGAATTTCCATTAGTCGGCAGGTTTTTGATGAGGGATAATTTTGGGATTATACCACTAAACGACAGTCAGCTGGGGATTAAATCGCAACGGATCTGTTGTTGACGGTCTTAATGACCAAGAAACAGTTTTGTTGGTTTTCAATGTTCCTAAAAAGTGAATTAAATATTTGCACCAGAAAAAGAATAAGAAGAAGTGGATAAGTATCCGCCGGAGAAGTGATCCTCTGCTTCAAACGTATCATTACTTATGGAGGCCCCTAGTTACTTGGATTTAGGATTTTGAATGGACAGGACAAAAAATACAACCAACAAAATGTCTTAACTTATAATTTCTTAGGGTAAGTTGTGCATTGTGTTGGCATAATATTTATCTTATGGTTGTAGTTATAGTCTAATGATGAAATCATATTCGATTTTCATCTGAAAATGAAGAGCATAAATCTCTATATCCTAAGTTCAAAAAAAATATTGATAATTAATTATATTGTAATTACTTAAAAAAATAGTTGTAACCAGGAGGAACAGGTACGTGCTTTATGATTTTATTTTTTAAATTGTTATGAATATTGAAAATAGAGTTTAAATGCTTGGTGGATTAAAAATTAAAGGATAAACTTTGTAAAGCACACTAATGTGGATCTCTTTTTCACTTTGTCTCACAAATTCAAAAAGCTGTTATTGGCAATTCATTAATTTCAAAACATTAGTAAAACTTCCCCTTTTCTCACTTTTAAATAGACACAAAACTTTTTGTTCATTTTTTTATTTGTCCCATTCGCTCGCCTCACATTGTTATTAAATTTGCCCCTTCTATTACCTAAGTGGATAGACCAGAAAAAAAAAAAAAAAAAAAACTGATTTCTCACTGAATTTAAAAATACTAAAACCTATTTAAACAAAATTCATTGATTATTTAAAAATGATAAAACTAAGGTAAACCTGAAGTTGTGAAAGCTGCATTCAATTGATTTGAATTTTTTTTAAGGAAAAGAATTTCAATTTAGATGCATAAGTTTCAATGGAGCTTCCATAAAAGAATAAATAAAAGGATTGCGAAATGTGAAAGAAATTTTTAGGCTCAAACATAACCTTTCTCTTAGTCCTCCCTCTTTGTGTTTTCTTGGGACAAGACTATTGAGATAGCATAGCTTAAAACCCAAATAAAAAAAATTAAAAATAAATGGAGAGATACAAGTTGGTGGCGCCTATTATAGGTCTGTTAGTAAATAGATTCAAATTATGTTAATTAGATTATTTTGATTTAAGTTGTATGATTCAAATTGGTGATTTGAATTGTTATTCGAATTAATGTTTGGATGTGCATTTAAAGTTTAACTTGAATAGAGAATAAAATTAGAATTTGTGTTTGGATATATAGTTGAAAAAGTTTTTGATTTATTAATAAATCTAACAAAATCTTAATATTCATGATCCTAAAAAATATACAATATATGATCTTGATTTATTTCTCTCTTCATTAGGGATGCAATGAAAGAAGAATCACCTCAATCAGATTTCAAATGAAGAAGTTATGATTTTATTTCCTCAAATATAAGAGAGAATTTCAGTTTTTATTGTAGCAAATATATGTAAGTCCAAAGAATTCAAGATGGAGTAAAACTTTAAAATCTTAGATTCAAAGGATTCTTTTGATCTGAATTTTGGAGGAAACAAACATTTATTCAACGGATTTTAAAGATTTAAATCCAAAAAATTGACCTAATAGACAAAACAAACAACCCCCTAAGAAATTCATATAAGCTCTCATCCTATCTTATTAAATACACACATATATATATATATAAGGTTGGTTTCCAATTCAATATAGGATCAGCCAGTACTTTTACCATTCTTCGTTCAAAAATATAACTTTGTTTGTGTTTCATGTGACTTTTAATTTATTCGCATGTAAAACTTAACAAATACAGTTCAAAAAATTTGATATTGGGGGTTACATTTCAACAAATTAAGAGCTGTATAAAGCATGAATAAAGTTACATTTTTGACAAAGAAACTTACATATACTAAATTAGTCCAGTGTCGGACTTAAGAGTTGCCCCATACATATATAAGGAGAAAAAAAATAAAGAAGCTTAGGGTCAAACGAACAATCATATAGAAAAGGCAAATGAAATAATCAAAAAATAAATAAATAAACCTCTATTTCATTTATGGATTTTGAAATCATTATACTCTCAAATGTGAAGGTTGTAGGCATCTTTCTTTTTAGAATTAATAGTTATACTTTATGCAACTTATTAAGTTTCATCATTTTATCTCAGGACTTTAAAAGTATCACCAACCTCACTTTTTTATAAACCAATTATGTAATTATCGATTTTTCTCCCGATTGATTTTCCTACAATACATATTCTTTTTAATATCTCTAGCCCTAGTTGTATCGTTATTCTATTATTTATTACTATGTTTTTTTTTTATTCAACAGTGTGAATGCTTCTTTTGATTCCTCAATACGATCTGTCGAAAAAAGTCTAGTGACCGTTTAGGCATCCACCATAACTTGATTAACAGAAACAACATTTTTGCCTTTTTTTGAGCAAGTATCCAACAATTGATTTCGTGTTCATAATCCACCGCAAGGTTTCATTCTTTAGTAGGTTCATCATCCGTTAGATCCTTAAAAGATTATCTATTTACTCCTTGTGGAATATCTGGAAGCTAAACTATAGCTACATTGGAAGGACCACTAACACTTACCTCCAAATTGATATCTTATTTTGAGCAAGCACTCGAAGGCTAAACTTTGATGTATAATGCTGTCTTTTACACTTTTGTTGGGTGCTTGAATACCTAAGTGATCAATAATTTAGTCATTAACGTCTTATGTTGACTCAGAGTCGTCGGTCTCATTTGAGTTCTCTATTGGGGAAGCCAAACCTGATTTTGAAGAAACAAAGATCAACAAATTAGTGTTTTTGGATATGGTAGAAAATTGTTGCTTGATAGGCTTTGGAAAAAAAAATTCTCTATCAGTAGGATATTGTTTTAAACTGTCAAATCTGTATTAGATTCTGTAGTTTTTCAAACTCTTTTGATTTTGATGTGGTTTTAAGCAGATTTAATGTTTACAAACATACAATACTACCAAAATGAGTCATTGTTGTAGAAATTTCTTTAAAGAAAATTTAGAGAAATTTCTGATCGTTAAAAGTATTTGCCAACAATTTTCAATTCATTTATAAGAAATAAAAAACCAGGGGAAAACTTACTTCTCTGTAGCAAAAATAAAGAAGACGCTTAGTATTATTTTCAAAATAGGTGAAAATGTTTTTGTTTTGAAAAATAAAAATTTTTTAGGAATTATACGGAATGTGTTTTTAAAATTTTTATCTCAAAAAATGTGCAAAAATATTTTCAAAAATTATGAGAACAAAACTAAACGGAGCCTTAATGTTTCAAAATCCATGAAAGAAACAGTTGCCTAATGTATTCACAACAAGCCTTTTTTTATACTAATTAAATAAAAGGAGGGGTCCTAATCACAACAGGCCTGATTTGTGATGGTTATTTTCTAATACATGCCGAATATGAACCTTTGACGATGGGATTATATGTGCCTATAATTAAAAATAAATTCGAAGACGTGAAGTCACGACATATTGTTAAATTCTTTTTGCTAGAACATGCCTTCACTAGCTTTTTTTTTTTCATTTCTTTTAAAAAGCTAATTTTGTTGTAGCATGTAAATCAAAATCTAATCCCAAATAAATAGTAACCTCTTTTTTAAAAATAAATAGTAACTTTATTTGGTACAGTCCAAATTGCTCCATTGCATTTATTACAATTTTTTTTCTATTTGTTTCTTTATCTTTTTTTTTTTTTTTGAAATTTTCTTCCTTTCAATTATTATCTTGTCCATTTTTCTCTATTGATCTCCTCACTTCACTCCAAAAGTACTTGAATTCCAGTACACCATATTTAGTTTATTGAAGGATTTTGAGCTATCTTTGTCCGTTTTGAAGAAGAAAATGTTAGGATCGATGTCTAAGGAACAAATAATTTATTTATATTCATGATATATTTTGTTTGATAAATAATAATGTGATTATTTCATGTATCAATAATGGTCCTCATATTACTTTCATATTAGATCATTTTAACGCAAATGCCAACATCAATGTCATATATATTTGCTACCAAAAATTATAAAAATAGCATATTTGATGTGTTATTTTATTTTGTGTTCTAATACATAATGTTATTTGAAATGTCATATTTGTTTTTTGTCATAATTATTAAATATTGAAACTTTTAAAATTAAAATAATTATAAAAAGTAAGATGTTGTAACTATTAAAGCAAAAAAGTCAATTTATCAACCAATAGCAATCAAAAACCAAATTAACAAATTTGGTATTAAAAATGATATTGCATTAGAGAGTCCTTTTTACACTCAAATGACAAATTTACTATTAGCACGCTAATTTAGTCTTGCATTGGAGATACTCTCAATGATTGTATATTAAGCAAACATGTAATCCATGACTATTACAACCAAATCTTAAAATTGGACATATATGAATATATATATGGCAGTACGATTCAATGATTTTTGGTATAAATACATAGTCCGTAGTCTTTGGATAAAGTTAGGCACTGCATTCATACTAAGGCTATAATGGGGATCTACCACCAGTTGGGGAGGTGGTCTATCTTGGCTATTAGGGCGGATTGACTCCTTGATAGACACATTTGTATGGTAGACTTAATGGTGGTCGCATTTTGGATTAGACCTAAAGTGTAATTGACTTAACAATAATTTTGTTTCACTTAAATCAATTTGCTTTGACATTGATTTATATTTATCTTAATCTTAAAATAGATTCATGACTCTAATAATTGTAGCCTTGTATCTTTTGATGTGCTAAATGCAAGAGTTCTAATGATTGAAGGCTTTATTGTGGGTGTGTCTATATTCGATGAGAGCATAAGTCACAAATACAGAATCCATAGCTCTCTAATAAAAAGTCAATGTTACTCTCCAGAGCCATTATTCAGGTATTGAAAAATATAACAAAGCCCTTAGTTATATAGATACATATCATAACTGGATAATATTTTGTTAGTATTTGTTACAAAAGGAATGAATGAATTTTCTAATAGTGAAATTATAGAACTTTGAGATAAAATATCAAGAGGTAAAAAAGAATCTGTCCTTCATTCAGTTATGGATTACCTATTGGGATACACATAATACAAGAGATCATGGACAAGATTAATTTTGGTCTCATAATACGATATATTATCAAAAATGTAGCTTTGGGTCTACAGTGAAGTCGCCCTAAAATTAATAATTAAATAGAAAATTAATTGAGCATTAATATATCTATCATTGTTGGAGCTTGAAAATATATGTCCAGCAGGTCTCAATACTAGCTTGTTAATAAGCTATCACTTCTATTGCTAACACCACAGTGTTGGTCCCTCGATTGAATCAGATCCCTCTAGTTGTTCCTTTGGGGTCCACCTGTAGTCTTTACCCTGTCCTCATAGTGAGTGACCTTTATCCCTTTTCAAATCGACGATGCTGATGACACCCATTCACTATACACCCATAACCTTAAAGCAGCCAGTCTTGTTGAATAGAACCTTTAAGTCCTTCTCGAAACTTGATGCCTACTGCAACAGAGGGAGCAACTTGGCCAACTAAGTAAACTTTGTCTCATATTTCCTAACTATATCGTTATTTGCCTTTAGACGATGAAATCCAATCATTTCCTGATCCTTTTATTCTTATGGGCAATAAAGGTCTTAGAACACCTTCTTAGCTTTATCCTATTCATCTTCCCGGTTATCCTCTACATTCCTATCAAATGTTGATATTTCCTTTCAGTATGCACATTGCTACTTAACATGATATTCTTTAAGCACTCCTAATGTATCCAACCACCTTTCAATGGAGTCAAATCATTGCTCAGCAGCTCAACGAAGGGTCTTTATTCCATCAGGGACTAGAATTGCGATACAACTAAGCCCTCAAAAATACCTCTCTCCGCGACTTATTGCAGAATCTTCATGTTATACCCTTGTAGCCATTAACCTAAAGGCAGCAGACTTAACATCTATCATTTCCTCATCATTGACATGTTCTAAGTCAGTAGTGGATTACGATGCCTAGGTATCAATCTCTCATTTCTCAATAAAAGGATTGGGCTTCCAATGGTTTTTAATGTCGTATTTATGTGTGCACGACTCCCAGGGTTCAAAACCTAGGACTCTAATACCATTCTGTCACGAACCCAAATCCAGGTGGTGATATGACGGATTAATTAAACTAAATTAACCAAATTTTTAATTAAACTTACCAATTAGTTAATTGAGTTATTCATGAAAACATGCTAAGTTTAAAATTTTTAAATAAATACCCTTAAGCCAAAAATAGGTTAAAATAAGTATGGGTAAAAACTAACAAAACAAGTTAGGCCATACCAGACTCACCTTTCTGCACACACATAATATCGACATAAATTACAATACAAACCACAGTTTAATCAAGGATAAATGATATTTACTTACCACATGTCTTAATTGAGTGAACAAATAGCTAAATTGAAATCCTATGGTCCACTCCCGCAATCAGCTGCATCCTAATTGGCAGTATCCTATGAACCACCTAGAAGGGGGAAAAATTTCAAAACAATAAAATCGTGAGCAAAAAGCTCAGTAGGACTTAGTCTTTGAAAACTTTAATTTAAATAAATAAGATAGAATTAATAGTAAACCATAAAAGAATAGTAAATAAAGCCAATTATTCGTGTACTTAATATTCCAGTAACCATTTTGATCTAACAATCATCTGTTACTATGTTTATCATTGATTACTAGGCAAAGCCAATGTCATTCCACCGAAGTGGCCTCGTTGGGTTACGGGACCTACCCCAAGGTCGCACTCTACACGACCCGATCTCTAAATTACGACATCATGCCCTAGTGTATTATTTCGAATGGTGTCTCTCACCGGTTCGGTAATATATCATTACTCAAGTCTCATATTACCAACTTCCTCATTTACATGTATTATTCCATTCATTGTTTATTATAATCATTTTATCATTCCACAGTTATAGAAAATAATTGAATAAATGTATCATATTCATACCTGGAAAACATTTCTTAGAAAATACGTCTTGAATATTGCTCTTTTAAAATATGGCAACCAAGGAAAAGAGGTTTAAGGTCCTACCTTATTGTCTAGCATGATAACACAAACACTACATGTTAGTTCTTCAGAACCACGAACAACCTCAATGGACGTTTTGCAAGGATTTTTGGAGGCTTGAGCTTTGATTCCTTGCCCCAAGTCAGCAAAAAATCATATATAGAAGGAAAGAGAGAGTGGCGTGGAAAAGAGAGGGGAAAAAAGAGCAAGAGAGAGAGGAAATGAGAGAATGAGAGGGAAAGAATGAGTGAGGAAAATAAATAGAGGAAGACTAAAGTTTTAAGGTAGAAAATTTAGACAGTACAAGTTGAATAAAAATCATCAAAATTATTCAAAAGATTTAACAAAATGCTAAGATTTACTAATGGTAGTTTTTTTTTTTTTTTTTTTACAAACTTTAAAATTTGAGAAAACTAATAGAGGAGTAAAAATGAAATGAATTTGAAAAAAAATTCCTAAATGATTAGATAAATCTTTGAACTATAATTAGGCACACTAATCCACTAATTACATACCTATTCCATTTAATAAATTCCAGGACGTTAGACAATACAATTGAACAAAACGATTGACATCTAAGATCTAACCGTAGGATTGCTTTGAAGAATTGTTGAGTCATAAGTGTTATTCTCGGTCTACAACAAGTAAGGTAATTTAGATTTAATTTATTGTTTATAGCAACTTGAGTTAGATAGTGGGTAGTTCAGGTGATGGAAAAAATATATTCCAATTGACTTTTTTTTTTAATTTACAAAAAAAAACATGCTACTTCTTTACATAAGTTTAAAGAAAATACTACATGTTACAATTTCTCCAAGAACTTGGAGAAAATTTGTTTAATTCAATTTGGCTCCAAAAGAGATGTTCGTCAAGTTCTTTAGGGAGCATCTTGGCATTTGAATGAAATTAAATTTCTCCAAGAACTTGGAGAAAATTTGTTTAATTCAATTTGGCTCCAAAAGAGATGTTTGTTGAGTTCTTTAGGGAGCATCTTGGCATTTGAAGGAAATTAACGGTGCCAATTGCTTCTACTAGTCTTAATGCCCCCTATCATTTCTGATTTGGTGTGCACGTGTTGAAAAATCTTGATCTAGCAGCATAGTGAAAGTTTTTTAAAAAATTATTTAAGGCCCATTTGTTCCACTGTTCAAGTCAGAATTCAAATCTTTTTGTTACTACATTTTCTATAATAACTGACTTTTTGAGTTTCTTTCTTAGAGTTATGATTTATAGAGAGTAAAAAACATGATTTAAAGATTAAATAGAAGGTTTAATGAGATTGTAGCAACTAAAGCATGAGATGATAATTGGAAGAAGCTAGATGTTGAAAAGTGGGGCTAAGCGATGATCTATCACTTAAGGAAACACAGGGTGTCCTCACATGGTTAATGACAAACCTATGCATGACATATGGGGGTTAGGCGGTGAACATGCAAAAAGGCACATCGAAATTGTCACAACACGACTTTTCAGACCGTTATTAAACATTCTATTAAACTTTAATAACTTTAATAAGGTAATGAAAAATGCACACATTTTTTAAAAGACTTTATTTCATACAAGTACATTTCATAATACCATAGTCGTCTACTAAAGAGTTTATCACAATTACTTATCTTACATTACACACCATAACATACTTAACATTTTTTTAAACAACATATTCAAATTACTTAACATATAGTAAAAACTTTGCTGTAATAGTATCCATACCCTTAACTACACATTTAGTCATCCACTATTGTTAGTTCCACAGTGTTTCTATTCTGGCCTCTTGGTTGGATTCTCTACAGCATGAAATAACTAAGTGAGCTATTGCTCAATAAGTCCAAACGTAGACCATAAAACGATTCCTACTTATATGCATGGTTCATTTATGCTCATTTATGAACTTTAATTATGTCATGTCCTTAACTTAACTAGGGCCTAAGTGTTTATACCAAATGCATATAATGGTCATCGTAACATCGAAACATAACATAACTTAGAACTCCTCTTATATCGGAAGGTTGATACAACACTTTCTTATCTTATTTGGTGTGTCATTTACCAGTTCTTTAAATTATGGGGACATACCGTTTGTGATGCTTAAATAACTTAAAATGGTGCATTAACAATGCATTTGAGTAAACAATACAATAGTATTTTTTTGGAAACTTTTTATCCACACTGTAGGTGGGGTTCAAAACTTAAGTGGAAGTTACACCTTGCTTAACCGATTTCCCGTCCCCTTCACTGTCTGTCTAAGGCCCTACTTAGACAATTTTCTATTATTAGTGATCTTACTTAATATCGAACCACGTGTTGATAGCAAAACGTAAACACTAATTACCAAATTTTTTTATTAGATGGTTTTCTAGAAACTTGAGTGTAATATAACTTATTTCGCTTATCTATTGATGCCCTTCCATTATTAGCGAAATTAGGGAGAAATTCCCACTAAGGGGCATTTTTTTAATTCAAACATTTTGGGGTCCGTTTGAGTCATTTTGCAAAAAATGATATTTTCGTCCTCGATGATCCTAAAAAAAAATTTTGGAGCCCACTTTTGTTAAGAACTTGGATTTTGTTGCTTCTTGACAATGGGCAATAAAAATGAGGCATCAGTTTTCATTTTGCAGTAAAAACTCATTGTAACCAAACTTTACGATTTTAACCCAATTTGTGAAGATTATGACGATTTTGTCCCCAATTCCAAAAACAATCATGTTATACTATTAGGCCCAGTCTTTTCAACAAAATTTAAACTCTCTAAAGTTTTCAAATATAATTCCTTTAATTTATAAATGTTTTTCTTCTTTTTTTTATTTTGTAATTATAATTTACAAAATTTGTAACTCATAAACCGTATAGAATTTTCATGAGTCGTCTATAATTCTTAATTATTTCAATGAGTTCTACAACTTTTATGTTTTAACTTTTCTGAAATTCAGACTACAAGGTAGGGTTTTTGGCCTTTGTTAAAACAACCCCTAAAATCATAAACTCTTCAATTCCCTTATGGTATTTCACAAAACTTTATTCATAAATTTATTACCCCATTGTTTTGGGCAAAACTAGCATTTTTTCCAAAAATTAAATTGCCTAAAAGCCCCATAAAACCACTACTTCTAATAAAAACCTCAAAACTTTAACTTTGAGCGAAGTTTTTCAAACTAGATTTTAAGCACAAAAACCCTAGCATTTACTCATCTAACCTTATCATAACACACATAACAAGCTAGACAATCATGCCATAATGTCCTTTTAACGTGCCATAGTCCATATTAAGTACAAATCACACTCTAAGTTAAAAAAAAAAAAAAAAAAAAACCAAAACTAAAGTAAAGTTCAAGATTTTACCGAGGATTTTGTGAGCTTGTGGGCGTCCACAAAATTGCATGTTCTTGGCAAGCTATTCATAACATAAACCGTAGCAAAACTTCCATTAAAAACCCTCCAAAAACCCAAAGAAATACCCTTACAAAAAAAAGAATAGTCTAGGGTTTACCTTCCAAAACTTGTTAGTCTTGATCTACACATTTGATCTTAATCTAGAACTTGATTAGAAATTGTTTTCTTGAGAATTTTTTGAAGAAAAATTTTGGAGAAGGACTCTAGAGGCTAGTAGTTTTAGTGAGGAAGAAATGGGAATTCTTTTTCAAGTTTTCAAATTAGTACCTTGTTATATCGAAATATGTGTTTAGTACCCTATGTTTTGTAATATTTAATATCGGTACCTTGACTTTTTAGAAAATCTTTTTTTTATTCCTCGAAGCCTTTTTTTGGACACAAAAAAAACTTACCCTTGTCATAAAATACAAATAGTTGACAAAAAATTTAAATAAAGAAAACCCAAAAACTAAAAAAAAAAAAAAGGAGTCAGACCTCCTAAGTCCTTAATCTTGACCATTATTTCCTCTATTTCCTTCCTTAACCTCTTATTCTCTATCCTAAGCCTTCGATTCGCTTCGAAGCTCTCTCTAACTTGGCTTTTTTGTTTGAAATCTTGTTCTTAAGCATTAGAATAATGGCAATGGATTTCTTCAATAACTTGTGCTAGAGAAGCTCGATCTTTAAGTGAGACTCTCTCTCGAAGCTCCTCCATGAAGCAAAGGAGCTTCGTCACGTCCGGTGGCTTAGGCTGGACCTGGGAGGAGGATCGAGGGAAGTAGACACCAAAGGATCAGGAGAAAACTGCCTTCTAAGAAGACACTTTGGCCGCCGAGCTCAAAGACGACTATGGCGGTTTCGCTGGTGGTCTTGGCTTCGAATGGGCTGGCGATTTCTAAAAGCCCATTGCTGGGAGAAAAGGAACACTGTGGTAGATGGGAGACCTTTGACTATCGAGATCAGGGAGGGAGCTGAGTCGGGGTGGAAGGACGAGGACATTGTTGGTGAGCTGGATCTAACTGGAGCCAGAGGCGGGGGAGAATTGAGACCTAAAACCAGGAGCGACAATTTTTTATTTTTCAGATCAAGATGAAAAATATGATTGAAGAAGAGGATTGAGATTTTTTTCAAATTATTTTTTTCAGTGTTCAGTTTTAGATCAATTTTTTTTCATGAATCGGATGATAAGTGAGCAAGGAAGAAGAAGGAAGATGATTTTGTTGATTATTTTTTGTTTAACTTTGGAGATTTGGAAGTGAAATGAGTGACTTGGGACATGGGAGATCTAACTCTATTTTTTTAGTTTTTGGGTTTTTTTAATCAAAAATTTTTGGTCAATTGTTTATATTTTATAACAAGCAAAAATTTTCTTTTTGTGTCCCAAAAAAAGGCTCTGAGATACTAAAAAAAAAAATTTCTAATAGGTCAAGATACTGATTTTAAATATTACAAAATATAAGGTACTAAACGCATATTTTAATATAATAATGGGTACTAAAATTTTCTGCAATTTTTTCTGCAATTGAATTAAAAATTTTATCTTCGCCACTAGGTGAAGCCGTGTGACTCCCATGGGTGGGGTGGCAAATTTTGATCCTTTTGATGAAGTAATATCTTAGTATGCGCAAATACTAAGATTGGTTTAATAAAGTGTTCATAATAAACATAGTAGTTTAGGTTTCCATATAGATCAGAATATAAAATTTCATAAAACTTAGACATAAAATAAACACTGTGGCGGTATCCACACCCTGACCATCACTTTCACATGCCAAGCCAACTAGTCCATCTAGTTCAAGGCTGAAAGCTGTTTTCTTAGCAGGATTCCCTATAGCATGAACCATCATACTGAGCTTTTGCTCAATAAGTACAAACATTCATTCTCACAAAACAAATTTTTTTAAAAAAACAACATCACATGATGTGTTATGAGTGTACCAATTGTGCTTCATTATGAAATCATTTTCGTTCAGATAAGACCTGTGTGTACGTACTGGGAACATGAATCCAATGAGGAGTTGTGGGAGTGACCCAAAACTTATACCAACCACACCCATAATTAACATATCATAATACCCTTCCTTAGGTCGGAGGTTGGTACAATACAACTTAACTTATATTCTTGTTAACATCTTGTCATTTAGTGAACACGCAATTATGATCATGGCATATAAACTCATACATGGTCAAATCACGATAATAATTAAATCATGAACATAGTTTTTAAACATATAAATGTATCATATAAGCATGGCATTTCATAATTCCCTCAATCATAGATGTATTCAATAAGCTTGAACAATTTGGAAAACAATTTTATGCTGTAGACAAAGTTTGCACTTACTTAGATTCCAAAGAAAAGAGTAGTCTTTTAACTTCCTCACCTAGCTAACAGTCAGCATGGCGTCCTGATTAATTCGATACTCGGTTATTAGCATCATTACTTAGTGGATTTGTAAACCCAAACTTATCTTTCTATTGTTAAATAATTATTGATTTAATATATTTTATTATTAACTAACCTAAGTTAATTTAAATTTTAATTAATCAATAATAATAAACTCTGTATTCGATTCATAAGCCAGGACTTACTATCAAGTAAAGGCCCGACTATTTACCATCACTAATAATCATTAGTTTTTCAAGTAATAATTAATTGCTTTCTACTTTATAATCATGACTTTAATTAACATTTCTTAGAGTTCTTAGACATAATTAGGATAGATAACATAGTTGGCTATCTAGGATACCTTAGGTAACTTTGGCCTGTATTTAAGCTTAACAAAGCTTCATCCATAGGTTTGGTTCCGTTAATTAATTTTGGACCATGCTTCAACAACATAGCCCACTAGAGTACTGAGAGTAATCTCTAAGATTTCTAAACTTTTTCTACTATCTTGTTTGGCATTAGTTGGTTCTAACCAACTTTTTAGTCAGGAACAATGTAAAGCTCTCATATACTAAAATAAAATCAAAAAAGTTGCTACAATGTAAAACTTTTATATTCTACAGTGTTTACAATTTTAACCAATAGTTCTAACTATTATGCAAAATACCCTATACATAATATAACCCATTAGATTGCCTAGTGTAATCCTTTATGACTTTTGAGCCTACCATAGGCTCGTTTTTGCTTTTTTAAAATTCCAACTTAACCTCGTCATCAAAGGTTTCTTACACTCATTGATGTGCTTAGGTTAATTAAAAGCATCTTGAAGCGTAAATTACTATTCTACCTTTAGTTTGAAAATCTTAACTTTTATACACTTTTGGTACTCATAAGCTCTCATTAGGAATTATATTTGGTTCATAGTTTTTAAAGAACTTCTCACTAGTTATTTTCTACCTTAATTCACTCCGAGGTGTCAAAATTAGTAATTTAGACCTATAGTGGAAAAATGACATTTTTTTACCCTTAGTGACAATTTCTAAACATTACCAATTATTAGTTTGACTTTTAAACTTTATAAAAACCTCAAATATCATAAATACAATTATGGATAGAGACAAAACAGTTCATTAAGCCCTTAAACTCATCTTTATACTTTTGTTCCCTAAAAGACTAAAATTACCATTTTGCCCCTACACTTAAAACCAACACTTTAAATCTTTTAATCTTTACTTGCACTTAAATTTCATTATTAATTTATTTAGATTGTATATAAAACCATTTTATCATCCCTTTATATAGATTTATAGCGAAACACAAAGTTTTACCAAACTTTGCATTTTTGTGCCAAATTTAAAAATATTTATGTTTATGCCCCTTAAACTTTTTGAGAAATTTCTAAAATGCTCCTGTTAGGGTCTAACTATGTTTTTGTACTGTCTTCAAAAATTTTAGCCCACAATCACGTCTCTATCTAGACTTTTACTTATTTTTATATTTTAACCCATGTTCGATAATTTTTACATTTTAACCCCTACCTGAGTTTCTGTTGCTTCCATAACTTAACCATTTAATGACTTACTTACTCAGGTCTTGGAAACCCATATTTTATAGTGAAGAGTTGTGAATCTTTCTCAGATATCAAAATTTCATTTTTAACTCCATTTTTGATAGTTTTGATAATATCGCCCTCCAAGGTTATAAGACCTAACATTCATAGTCATTTATCAACATTTACTCTTCAAATTTTTTGACGCAATATCCCTAAAAATGGTATTTCTTTCAGGTTCTAGATTCTAAGGTACCATCTCGTAATTATTATTTTTTTATTTCTATTTGGTCCAAAAGTACTAAATCTCATCACTTTAGTCATTCTAAACTTAAAAATTGCATTCCAAATTTATTTCTTGACCAAACCTTCTCAAATTTTCGCATGACTCCTTACATATCCTAGTAACTACTACTAAAGCAGTTGTTAAGATCTCAAATCTAACTCAATCATTGAAGTGATTTAACTCAATCATTGGCAATATATCTATACTTATATTTACAAGTCATTATATGGAGTAAGGAGTGTAAATAACTCTCTTTTGTTGCGTTTAGACCTTTTATTATGTACCTTTCATTTTTTATTATTTTTTCTGTTGTGTTAAACAACAACTTGGTGCATTATGCACCTTCTTGCTTTAAGGCCTATGGCAATAATTCGGAAATGCAAACTTCTTTAATAATCTTTATAATACACACGCATACATAAACAGGCTCTACAACAATTTAATGGACTCGACATGCCCTTTGATTTTATGAGTCCAAACTCATATCATCAGAATTTCTTTTCTCACATTTAAGATTTAAAAATAATCCTTGTGACATTAAATTTGTCCTCAAAGTACTTAATCTTTGAACATTGAATTCACAAAATTGAATATACAATATACACCAAATTGTATACTATTGAGTTGATTATTCTTTTACATTTCATCACAAAATCTCACAAAGTTACAAAATATGTACTTTGTAAAGAAGTTTATTGTTTGAATCTTAATATTATTCAAGATTTAGTTTTGAAAAATTTTTCGGGCATTACACATGCAAAGCGAAACACAGTCTAATTATATTCTTGCATTAAAAACTTACAGTAAGTAACCAAACTTGATAATTCATCTTTAGTTACTTTTATTATTTTTCTAGTAATATGATTCTTATTGATTGTCATATATAAAACATATAATAAACTCTAACAATTAATTATTATTTTGTTAATGTATTCACATGTTTTATGTAATCATGACAATATTAATATTTTTAATTATTTGAACTTTTACTTTTACAAGTTATTACAATAAATATAGATATAATATTTGAAATAATAATATCATTATGCATTGTAGCAGCAAACATTAACCGTAATTACACATATAATATTATCATAAATTTTAAAGTCAAATGTCTTTAGCAAAAAAAGAAAAAAAAGTTATAACGAACTAATAAATTATATTTAATTTTCTTCCATTGGAGATAGACTTAAAATAACAAAGCCAATTTCCCCTCTTATAATAATTATAATGATTATAATAATAATAATAAGAACAAGAACAACAACAAAGCCAGCTTCTTTAAAAAATAGCAATAATAAGGATTAATTTCAAAAATTTCCTTAAACTATAGCCCTTGTAACACGTTGTCCTGAATTTAAAAACATAACATTAGTTCTCGTTGAAATATGAGCCATGAACAAAAATGGTCTTTCTGTTATAATTTTAACTAGAAAAATTAATAAATAATTTTAAAATCAAGGGTATCTTGGTAATATAATTATAAAAATAACCGCAAAAATAAAATTATAGTAAAAATAGTCTTTATTGATTATTAAAAACAAAAAAATAAATTAAATCATAATACTATTTAGATCATTTTTTGTAATATACTTAAATTTATAATATTTGGATCCTTTTTTATAATATACTTAAATTTTCTTTAAAATTTTATTAATTTTTTTCACATTCAAAGGTTTTTTCAAATTTTAAAAGTTATAGATACTGGTTGAATAAAAAATATAACAAAAATATATTTAATATAATAAAAAACTATAACACAAATTTTTTGAAGAGAAAAAAAAGCTTAGATAGTTTTATAAAAATTTCTTTCATACTTTTGAAGTTTTCATTAACATTTATAATTTTTAAAATTTCAAAATATTTATTGGGTGTGAAAAAAATAATAAAATTTTAAAGAAAATATTAGTATATTTAAAAAAGAGGATCTAAATGGTATTTTAATTTCAATTGATTTTTTTTGTTTTTAATCATAAATAAGGATAATTTTTATTGTAGTTTTAATTTTTATGGTTATTTATGAATAGATTATCAAAATATCTTTAATTCAAAAATTATTTTTGAATTTTCTGTCAAAATTCTTATAAAAGGACAATTTTTGTTAACGTCTCATATTTTAAAGATAATAAATGTTAGGTTTTAAAATTTAAAAAGTAAAGTGTTGCAATAGTTATAGTTCGAAGATTTTTGTAATTAATGTTAATAATAATTAAGTAATAAAACTAGCCTCTATTTCTCAAATAAATAAATAAATAAATAAAACTCTATTCCCTTCGCCAGGGCTTCTCCCTCATTTTTGTCCGCTCTCTCTTTTGTCGTTGCTCCCCTGTGGTAACCTTCCTTGTTCTCATATTATTTTCCTTTTATTTCGTTTCATTCAGTTCACGTAACAACCGTGTGAGTATGTGGGCCTATTTATTTATTATTTATGACTTCCAATTTCCCCTTTTAAGTCTCGCAAAGTCGAACGATCAATCCTAGAGTGTTGTAGAGAAACCCACCATCACTATGAACGCTCCGGACCGATACGAGCCCTTCGTCGTCCCTGAAGTCACCAAGAACTACACTTCTCTTTTTTCTCATTCTCGATTTTTCATAATTATTGTTGCTATTATTTGTTTGTTTATTTATTTATTTATTTATTTATTTTTCTGAAATTTTGGGGTCTGGGTTTTACGGATTTGAACCTGATATTGCAGGGTCTCATGCGAGAGAGACACGGGTCTCATGTAAATCCTTCTTTTTTGGTCAACGATTATTATCTTTTGTTTTTCTTTTTTGGGTGATTTTTCAATTTTTTTTTTTTTAAATTTTGGTGTCCTCAACAAGGCAGTTGCACAGGGATGAAAATGTGCTTTTTGCTGGTTACAGGGTTCCTCACCCACTTCAGTGCAAGATAATTGTCACGTTTAGTAAGTTTAAAGTATTAATTATCAATATTTTTTTGTCAAAGTTTACAATTTCAGCTGTAATTTTTTTTTTTTTGGAATATATTTGGCCTCTTAGCTAAAAAGGGTTGGGTTTTGATTGTTTTGTCGGTTTGTTTTTGTTTGGTGAAAAATAAGATAAAAGGTGTTGATGGGTGAATAAAGATGCTTGTATATATGTATAATAATTTGTGTATATAATTTTTGCATCATATAAAAAAGTTTTACAGTATTGCTATAGAAAATTAGACAGCATATAATCATTATTTACTATACAGCATGATTAGCAATAATCTAATGCTTTTTG
The DNA here is from genome assembly GCA_946598075.1 of Artocarpus hirsutus. NCBI lineage: Eukaryota > Viridiplantae > Streptophyta > Magnoliopsida > Rosales > Moraceae > Artocarpus > Artocarpus hirsutus. The sequence goes on from CAMOHE010044884.1 coordinate 61,050, forward strand.
AGATTTATATCATTTTGTTTTGCTAGGTAGATTCACACAACCAGCCAGTCCTCGTCAACGCAAGCATATAACCACCACGCTTTCAATGATCTAGACAAAGCGCTTGGTTATCTCTAGAACGCTTTTGAAGTATGAGATTTTTCATTCTTTGATATTTTTTATTTTCTTTTTAATGCTGCTGCAATTACTAGTCTAATTATTGTGATTTTCTTTGTTGTTCATTTACGAATGAAGGTTCTTCTTGTTATTCGTTTTGTTAAAATATACATTGTTTCTTTTTTAGCAAGTAAAATGTAATAACTGGGAAAGAAGGAAACAAAATGTTTAAAGAGACTCCTTGAAGTGAGGCGACTGGTGGCGCAACATTTTGGCTCTAACTCTCAAGTTGTTCACAAGCCTTCAACTTAGACCTTTCTGTATGTGAACGTTTACAACTTTCTGTCTTTAGTCCTTCTGGTGATGATGGATTCAACAATTGCTGGATTCCTATTCTCCTTGCAATTTCTTTCTTTTTCAATTTTGGTAATTCGTTTCTCAAAACAAGCCTTTTCAATAGCCATTAATTCCTTCCTCTTCCTCAAAACCATTCAATTTCATTTTGCTAATTCGTGGTCTGTATGTTTGAGCCACATTTTTCACACCAAGCTTTCTGAACGGCCTTACTAACTCTGCATACTCAAGGGTCTCCTTAGTAGTTAGTAGAGAAAGCCTCAGGAAACGAAACTGTATCTAGGAATCAACTTTAGTAATAGACTTGTTTAGTCAAAGGCTTACTTGTGTTCAGCCCTTATACAACTAAGCTTCCTAACTCTAAGCGTGCAATCTCTAGGGGTTCTTCTTGTTACAGTTCCAATTTAGACATATATTAGATGATTGAACTTAGGCGAAGAACTAACTTTATTAATAGACTGTCTGGTCTAAGGCAAAGCTTCATTATTCGTATCCTGCATTGCTATATCATTGTTAGATTCCCGTTAATGAAAAAAGCCACCGATTCTAATGTGGATATTTGCTAAATGCTGCTAGTTTATTGATTCCCCTCCTAACTCATATGCTGTATGTAGCAACTCCATATTTATTTTAAGCTTCGAAAGAGTGCTTCTTTTATTGATTTATTCTTGGCATAGAGTTTTAGCTACATGAAAGATCTTTGTACCTCAAGTTCCAGAGACTTCTTTGGTTTATAACGTTAATTTGCTCGCATAGATATTTGCCTCAGATAGCTTGCAATTGTCATTAGAGCCAAGGAAGATTGTTGTTCTCTTCTCTAGAAATCTATTTATATCTACCACAAAAGCCAAATTGCTTCATGACACTTACCACAAATCTATGATGAGCCATTGACAATCGAAAAATTTGAATGCTTTCTTTTCTTCGTTTGATCTTGTCATCGTCGTAGCAAAGAATTAGTGCATGAAGTTGATTGTTTTCTTTTCGCATTTTTGACAAATTTAAGGGATCATTATTGACTTTAGAAGCCTTGAGTTTTATGTAAATGCAGTTTTCTATAGCAATGATAAGATTGTTAAATATGTTTAATCTATATGAAACATTGGTCGTGGGGTTCAAACTGTCACAAAACACTCCGTATGCATATATTTATGAATTTTTTATTTAAGTAAGTTTTATATGGCAATTACCTCTTCTTTTGTTTAACCTCGTGCAGACAAGGATGTTTTCCTTTCTTTACTTCAAGCATATGGTATTGTTCTGTGAAGGGGAGATGTTATGGAAAGGTTCTTAGTTGCTTATGTTCTTTTTCTTTTTGATAATCTGTCTCGGATTGCACTTATTAAAGCAATCTTATTAGGTTGTCTCCATTTATCTCTGCTGCTTGGCCGAATGTGTACCTTTCCCGTATTTGTTTTATTGGTTATACAGAAAATGTGTTTTTTTCCCCCCTTTTTTTTTTTAAGAAATGTGCTTTTTTCTTGTGGTGAACACTGATCACCGTAGACGCGTTCGCATTGACAATATCTCATCAAAATTTTTACCAAGTAAAAATTTGTCACCACATGGTTTCTTCTTATGATAATGGGTTCTTTGTGTCAGAGAATGTAAACTTGGAATAATGGGTTCTCTTTGTTCCATTTGCCATTAACCAAGGAATAGTTTCGAGGATATATTGTTAGGAGATAAAAATTTTCCTGCTACTGCATTACTAAATAGGGACATCATGAATTTGGATTTTGGAATTAGTTGGATTAATTGATCAACCTAAACTTATTCCGAGTATAAACAACATTTTGCATCCTTTTCAACATAACATGGATGCCAATGTAAAGTGAGATTTTGACGTTTTAAATTTCTTGATGCAGCCTAAGGTGGCAAAGGAAACGGTGAGTATTAAGATGCATAGACAAGGAGGACACTCGTGAAAGTTGTGTTCCTTAGTGCACATCCATATCATTGTCTTATAGGCCGTTTGAAACTTCAGTTGAAGCTGAAGTTGTAAGTTTGATTGCATGTAAGAGCTTTATACTGTTGCAATTTACTGTAACATATGAGAGCTTTATATAGTAATGATTTACTTTAGCATGTGATAGCTTTACACTGGTCATCAGTTGAAACCATATTTCGAACTGGTTTTTCAAACACAAGCGGAGTTCATTTTCAAATGTGAATCTTGTTAGTCAACTGAGGTGTCTGGCATTTTATCTTATAATAATGTGCTTGTAATGGACTCGGCTACTTTTTGTTAATGTCACTACGTGTCTATTGTCCAAAAGAAAGTGAAACTCATGGAGTATATGAATTTTGAGGCATGGGATATTGGGGTTGTTATAACGTTCATGGTGAAAATGTCACGAGACCATCTTAGCCTTACTGATATAATTTCTCAAAGTTTTGCTCGTCGCAAGTGACATCCGAATAAAAATGAGTTCTTGAAAGTTGAAAGGTTGGATTTTTCTTTCTTTCTTCCTTCTCTTTCTTGTTTCCCCTTTAAATATACTTGTCTTGACTCATAAACCTAGTTTTGTATTTGTAACTTGTTTATGGTGCGTGGTTTGTTTTCGTGGGTATTTTGTTATTGTTTTGTGGGTACGCTATAAATACTAATGGACTTGATTATTTATATATTGAACATCAAAGTGCTCTCTCCAATTTTGAGGATTCTTCCCTCTTGTCATGGATTTAGCTTGATTTTTTTTTTTTCCCATAATTTCATTGTGCCAAGAAACTTAATCCAAAACCCATAGGTGAAGCTTTTGTCAAGAACATCCATTGACTCGAGAAAATATTTTCTCCAGACCATCGAGTGTGTTTGGTAACGAGTTAGAACTTAAAGTTAAAATTTTAGCATATGAGAGTTTTATATTGTAGTCTATTTTTTATTTTATATTATAGCAATTTTAATTATTTAGTTAAAACAAGGTTGTCAAAGACATAGGAGAAGATCTTTAGGGTGTTTGATAAAAATTGTTTGATCTTAAAAAATAATTTCAAATACTGTAGTAATTGAGAGCTTTATATTGTAGTATACTTTTGTTTTACACAAATAAATAATTAGTGAGAGATTTACACTCCTGAGTTTGAACTTATCTCCATAGAAGGTCACTGTCAAACATTAATGCAAGGTTAAGTTAGCCATCCTAAAGCGGTTCGAAAATGCATAAATTAAAGTATCAAAAAAAATTTCAAAAATTTTAGATAAGAATGAGAAATTAATTTTAAAGAAGAAATCTAAATCCGTAAAAATTTAACTTCTCTTCTATAATTTCCTTATTGAAAAACTTTAGCTTATTGTGTCAAAATGTCAAGAAGTTAATGTTACACCCATTTTGCTCCTTAAATTGGGTCCGTTTGATAAATAGATTTAAATTGTTTTAATTTGAATTATTTTGATTTGAGTTGTGTGATTTGAATTGGTATTCGAATTGATGTTTGGATACTCATTTAAAGTGTTAATCTGAATATGAAATAAAATTAAAATTTATGTTTGGATATATAGTAGAAAAAGTTTTTGATTGATTCATAAATCTATTTTTGATTGATTCACAAATCTATCAAAATCTTAATATTGATGACATTAAAAAATATATAATATTGATATTGATTTATTCCTCTCTTTATTAGAAATGTAATGAAATAAGATTCGTCTCAATCGAATATCAAATGAAAAAGTTATGATTTTTTCTACAAATATAAGAGAAAAAAATGAGATTTTATTGTAACAAATTGATTTGAGTCTAAAAAGTTTAAAAGAGAGTAAAACTCAAAAAAACTTTTACATCCAACAAATTTATTTAATTTAAATTTTAAAAAAACAAACGTCTATCAAAAAAATCTCTAGACTGATTTTACACTAAAATACAAAGAGTTAATTCAATGCGTCAAACAAATGGGCCAAAAACATAACTCCCAAAGCCCTTAAAAGGTTTTTTTTTTTTTTTTTTTTGAACAAAATGAAAGTCTTTTTTTTTTTGTAGAAGCAAAAGGTAGGATTTTTCATAGAAACAAAATGATAAAAAAAAATGAAAGTAAGGAAAGAAGCCTTAGTAAGATAAAAAAAATTTAAAGTATTTTTTTTATCCAAAAACTTGATTTTTTGTGAAAACAAAAAAAAAAAAAAAAAAAAAAAAATCATTCCTCCGATTAAATTTTTTTGAAGGTCGTTTTATCAAATTTTGCCAACAACAAAAAGAGTTCGGGCGATATAAATTAAGCTCTAAGGAATGCCGGAATAGAGAGGCTCATTAGTTTAAGAATGAGGTTTTGCTCTCATGGAGGAGAAGCAGTATATTAGGGTTTGGTCGTTTTGTGAAAAAATGGCTACCCTACCTGCTTCCTTCTCTCTGATCGTAGCAGAACCGATGATTTGCTACTCCTCTCTCTCTCTCTCAACAAAAAAAAAAAAAAAAAAAAAATTGACTCCCCGTGTTTTGCTTGTGCTATTTCTCTCTTTCTCCCTCTCTACATTTTTGTGTATGTATACACACACATACATGTGGATTATTCACCTTTTTATACCCTTTGTTTTAAGGTTATCCGTTGCCCTAATTTGAGGCGGTGACGATGCTTTCAGACTGAAAATCAGGCAGTGAGAGGGGAGGGGCCGGTTGCCTGGCGGGTCGACCCTGTTTGCTCCGCCGAAGAACGACGTCATATTCAAATACAAACAAATTGTGGTTCGTTTGGTTCATGGATTCGAATTGTGGCGCGGGAAATGACGCTTCTGCCATTCTCCGTGCGGCGGCGGGCTGTCGATCGCAGCCATTGGTAGCTGCATGTCCTCCCCAATCTCTCTCTGCCTGAGAAAAGTCGAATCTGAGCCTCCACTGTCTATAATTATTTTTTTTCTTGTTTTTCTTTCTTTGCTTAGGGTGTGATTTTGAAGAATTTCTAGGGCATTTGGTAACTTGATTCTGAGCAGAAAAATTCCGGTTCGAACTAGTTCTATTACAGTTTTTTTCCCTCATAGAATTTGAACTAATTGTTCAAACCAGTAACCCATTACCCTTTTATATGAACTAATCGTTCAAACCAGTAACCGATCGCCTTTTAAATATCTGGGAGGTGAGTTAGAACCGAGAATTAGAGCTAAAAATATTGTAACACATAAGAGCTTTACATGTTTGAGTTGGAACCGATAAGTTTTTGTATTTGTTTTTGTGTTTTATATATATATAGGCCTAATATCCGTTATTGCGGGTATAGAACAGTTTATATTTATCCACTTTTTTCCCTATTTGGACTTAGTTTTGGATGACGACCAAGTATTGCAGTAGATGTATGAAACCTTGCAGCACTCTATGTGGACTTTCTGTGTATTATTGTTGGGCAAAATTCTATCGGAACTACGTATTTCTATTCTATTGATAGATTGTTCGTTTTGATTCCTATTCTATGTGAAGTCAAATTGGTGAAACTCTGGTTTTTTGCTAGCGATGCTGAGTTTATCAGCAGAGACGCTATAAAGCTATGACTTGGATGATTGCATTGTGCAGAAAATTAATATCTTGTATTTTCAGGAATGAATGGAAAATATGGTAGTGTTGCTAGATCAATATGCAAATAATACAAAAGGAGTTTAGCAATGCTTTATTATCTTATCAATTGAAGATATTCTTTAGATATCAATGCATAACACCTTATATGAATTCTTTTCAATTGTAGAGTATGTCGATGAATTATGGTTCTGTGTTGAAAGTGAATCCAC
>CAMOHE010044885.1:5496-37390 GCA_946598075.1 Artocarpus hirsutus
TCGTTCCCCAAAATTACAATAAAATCCTCCAAAATGAGATGCAATTCATGCACAATAGCTTGGCATTGTCTGGTGCTAGGATCTCCTACGTCGATTTATATAAACCGTTGATGGAGATGATCCAAGGACCCCAAAAATTCGGTAAATTAATCTCCAATTTCCTGACATTTTATTCCAAGTACAAATGTTAACCGTCTGATCATGATCTGGCAACATTATGTTTCATTTTTTATCAGGTTTTGATGAGATTTTTTAATGGGTGCTTTGGAAGTGGATACCTTGAAGTATCATTTTTGTGTAATCTTTCATATACGTGCCCTGATGCAACTAAATACATGTTAGGGACTAAAGTAAGATTTGGTGTAAAATTCAGGAGTATTATTTTTGAGATTAAATTTGTTTTAGAAACTTCGTGTTACCATACGCCTATGTGTATATTGTACCACGTATTAATCCACCTAAATTATTGTACAATTCTCAATTTTCTTAAGAACAAGTTAAATTTGGCAGGACATGTTTGGGGAAAAATTCTAATAATGTAAAAGTTTCCACAATTTGTAATTACTATGAGGTGGTAATTTATAAAATTATAGTGCAAAAGCCAGCAGCTCCTTCCTTTTCACTTCATGACTTTTTTTTTTTTTTTAAATGTTCACTTCATGACTTCAAGTGGTTTGACATTGTTCTTGTTGCTCTTTTAGTATTGTGTCCAAACAACATGGGCACTCGGTTTCGCCTGCTAAATTTCTTCTATTATAGGTTATGATCTTATCATGAATAGTGATTTTAAAGATAGAGCTTCAGATCAGCCTTAAAACGCGTCATCATTTGGCTTGTTTAGTTCCAGCTTTTATCTCGAGCTAGGGCTCCGTATGGCTTCGTGTAGGGACAGAGATGGTCCCAAATGTTGGGACGGATCGAAGACTGGGTCTTGATGGAGCCGCTTCTAAGCTCTACATGAGAAGCCGAACATAATTTTCCTCTTATGTCTCTATATATTTTTATGTAGTATTATTGTATTACATTTTATTGATTTTCAATATTACAGACTTCATTTATTAGTTACTTTTCTAGTAATTGAATTTAAGGATTTTAGGCACACAGTAAATTAGAATAGTTGTGCTGGAATGATTATTAATTTCGTAATATGATTTTGTAGAAATGAGTTAAGATCTATAAAAAAAAAAAGGAAAAAAATTCTCCATAATAAGAAAATTAAAAAATGTAATAAATAATTAATGCAAAGATATTTGATTTAACAAAAATAAACTTTAATTATTATAATAAAATAATATCACTTTTATTTTACGAATAATATTAGATATACTAAAAATTACTTTTACGAATTGTAATTGATGTCAAAAAAATGTAATAACTAATTGAGGTAGCATTATTACATTACTAATGCAAAAATTAACTTTGTAATAGTAATTTATACAACGCAATAAATAACTAATAACATAAATATATAATGACTCTAGTTTATAAATTTAAAGCTATTAATTATCGTTTTAATCACATTTTTATATTATTGTTGGGTTCAAATCTCGTTCACCAATCTTTGTAGTACACATATCAGCAAATCGAGCATGTAACGGTTGTTATCAATGGATTGAACAAGATTCATGACGCTTACTAAAAGTAGAAGCGATATGTTTTGAGTCGCCTACAATAAGAAGATTAGTAAGTGGGCTTGATATGGGGCCTTATAAGAGGCCCAAATACCCTATGTCATCTAGTATAGTAGGAGCCTACAAGGTTCTTGTCACCTTGCCCTTTCGAAGCTTGCATGGAAAACGTCATCTATCCAAAGACTGCATGGTACACGTCATCCATAAGTAGATGCCATGTGGTTTATATAACCTTTTATAAGCCTATGTATTTCTTGTAGGCTGCACATTACGACGCTGATATACTCTATGGTGGTTACTTCAAATCTATCAAAGATCGTCAGGGATCTTGTTTATCCAGATTATATCATGGGAGGTCTAACTCAAATTCAAGTCATCCTTATCTAGAAGATGTGCATCAGATTGTCCCATTTAAATTCAAATCAATGACATTGGGAGGATATGAGTCAAACTCAGGTACACGTCCATGTTCGAGATACGTAGAATCGGATCATGCAGCTTGCCTGACTCTATAAATAGGGTGTGATGTCATTCTATACGAACACATACACAGCTATATAGTTACTAACCTTCACTTCATTCTATGTACTTTGATATTTGATTTCTAAGTACTGATAACTCTACCTCCATAATGGATGTAGCCCTCACGTTGAGAATGAACTACTCTAAATTTTGGTGTTCTTATTTACTTTTTGCATTTTATTTTCTTGTTTACACATGAAATTTATCGAGGTGACATTTAACCCTACAAAAAAATAGAGGATAGATTTCACTGTCTACAATTACTTATGACAACAATTGGAAAACATATTCTTACTAACGATCTGTAAATTACAAAAAAAAAATAAAATAAAATTAAGACATTGATAATATTATGCTTTCTTGATGCCAAAGTCAAAAATAGGCGTTGAAAAAACATAGTAAAAAAGTGTTTGAACTCAGTCGACATGCAGGGCTAGTCTCCACACTTATCTTATATAGGGAAAAGTATGTCTTTTACAAACATGTTGATCCTGTAAATTTAAGGAATGTGATACTAATTTATCCCTCACGATATTGGCAAAACTGTCTAATTATCTGAACATTACTGCGTCTATAATAATATGTTTTTATTAGTGTTGGCATTTAAGAAAACCAAAACCAACCAAAAAGGGACAAAATCAGTTTAAAGACATTAACCAACAGAGTTAGTTGGAAACCGATCGTCTATAAAAAGTCAGCAGTCGATTTTCAGAACAGCTTTATCCTTTTAAAAATTATTAATGTTTCTATATATTTATATATTAACATATGAATAAAAAATAAAACTTCTACATTTAAATGAATCTTTGTTAATAATCTAATTCATACATTATTGTCCTATAATAAGGTTTTAGACTTCTTTAATACATTAAATTTATACTATATAAAGATTATATTATTGCTCTTCAAATATCGGATTACTTTCAGTATGCTGGCTGGTTACTCTTGTTAAAAACCAATTGAAAGCGACCATTGTCGGTTGAAAACTGACCAACTCCCTATCTATTCGGTTGGTGATTTTGTATTCTCAAAACCACCGCCATTGGTTAAAAACCAACTAATTAAAAACCAATGGAAACCGACTGTTGAACACCTTTAATTAGAGGGCCCTATTGATGTTGCAACCCTAACAACCACACTAGATAGAATTTATGAAGAACAAACATGCGGTGGTCTCTTCCATCTATATTTTAATCTAGATGTAATATAGAGGTGCTAAATTTTCTATTAATGGTTGGGGTAAATTTTTTGTGATGCTCTAAATTAATTACACAAGAGGCAAAATGAAATTTGATGTATAAAGTTGGGAGATCATTTTGAGACCATACTCAAAAGAAACACACAATAGACATAAATGCCAAATGACACAAAAGAATATAACTGTCTTTTACAAAAGACGATGATGTTACAAATTACGACTACCAATAGTACAACAATACACCCCAGCTGGGACGTATATAATAAATATTTAATGCAAACGAAGCCGAAATTCATATATGTATCAGATCAAGAGGTTTGAGTTAACAGATTTCACGGCCTCGTCGGCTATGATTTTATACATTTTCTGTGTTGGATGAACAGCATCCCAGAACACATATTTCGTTGGATCGCTGCATGTGGCCAAGCCCTTGCATGAATCACCATACTCTATGGTTCCTGTCCCACAACACCCTTTTGAAGTTTCTATCAAACCTGTAATTCGTTTTAACATTTATAATACGGTATATTAGTTCCAAAAAAATTCATATATATATATATATATATATGTGCACGTACTATAGATATCTTCGTAAAAGTTTTTAAAAGGGCACGACGAAATTAGAAAACTAGAAAAGGACAGACAAACCATATTTGTGTGGGTTGTTCATGGCATTTACTACGATGCCATACGCATCGACGAAGCCAATCTTCATTCCTAGAGCAGATTTAATGGACCTGAGCTTGAACCTTATCTTGGAATTGAATGAGATGGACAATTTGTTGTAACTCTCTACACAAGTAGTCTGTTCCTTCAGTGTTTTGACCAGAGGCATGCACCCCAGGGGTGGTACCCCTACTACCGCCAATCTTTCCGCTCCCAGCCTATGCATTTCCTGCCATAATCCTCAGAATAATAATAATTATTATTGAGAAATATATTAGATATGTGTGTGTCTCAAATGTAAAGTTCTGGCTAGAAGGAAATAGAGAAATATTAACGAATAATTACAAGAAAATTTTGTTTTTGAATTAATGCTATAAAATTAGAGCTTTTAATTTGAATCGCACAAAGAATTAATGCTAGAACTCTCTATGCTATAAATGTTAGTAAAACTACATCCGACTCCAACACAAGATTTAGAGTTCGAATCTCCTACCTTTAAGTTTAAAAAAAAAAAACCTAATCAAAGGTCAATAAAAAACAACATAAATCCGGACGTCCGCTATATTTTTCCAGGAAATATACAGCTTTTATAAACTAGAGAGAGAGGAACACAAGATCACGAATACCTTAATATAGTCAGCCATGCGAGAGACGAGGAAATTCTGATACTGGTCGAGAGTGTATTGGTTGGGGCGAAAGGGGTCCAAGTAGTAGTTTTGGAGAAAGTCGTTTGTGCCCATACTAATAACAAATATAGCATTTCTTATGATATGTTCTGCTCTTTCCTCACCCAAAAGTCTCCTCATTTTAATCTTGTAGTGCATAAAGTATTTCACTTGCTCCGAAAGAGGTAATACATTCTGTTTCAACACACAAACAAAAGGAACAAGTTAAGTGATCGCTTTTATTTAAAAATAATAATAATAATAATAATAAGTGATCGTTTGTGACTAATAACTATCGGTGCACGTTTTTATGTTTATATATACAAAAGTGCTAGGATTACTAATTATGAAAAACATGACTGAATTTGACAACATAATTAGAATAAAAAGTTAGAACCAATTTACTATAGCATGTGAAAGTTTTATATTATAACAATTGAAACTATATAGTTGAAATGATGTGGTCAAATGCTCTCAAAGTATTATAAGAAAATATGCAAGTTAAAACAGTCGGAATAATGTTGTCAAACGATGTTGAAACTATAGTTAGAACGATACTGTCAAATGCTCTCAAAGTATTATAAAAAAAATGCAAGTTAAAACAGTATGTCTTACCGAAATATTGGCGGTATAATCGTCGTAACCTGAAGCAGCTGAGGCAAAACTAACTCCATGCACCATGTCTTCCTTCTTCAGATGCGGGTCAAGGAATCCTGGAATTATCTTCTTATACCCAATTGTATCCGCTGCAAGAAATAATAATATTATAATAAGAAAAAAATTCTAACCAATTAACGACGACACCAACTTTAGCCTATATTTTTCTTAGGAATTAAATACAACCACTAACAGAGAATAAAACAAAAGGTGGGGGGACTATGAAAATAATTATAGGAAGTGGTTTGTTGGCATAGTTATATATTTTAATTATTAAGCAGAGAAACAATTTTGATTTTTCATCGGAAATGAAGGTATAATAATATATTTCAATCATTCTAACTATTCTTGTAAAATTAGAATATAATTAAAATCTTAGCAGAAATTTATAGATAAAAATTAAAATTGCAAAAGTAGAGCAGGAGCGCCACCTAACATTCCGCCGCTGAAGTGTGTTTTTCAACGGAATGTAACAAGCAATTAACAGCAAACATACGTGAAAAAATGATAAAACACCTAAATGCATGCTAGTTGGCTTTTCAGGTCGTAGTTGGAGAATAATTGGACAAGGACCACTTTTCTCAAGGATCAGAAATATTGGCCGATATTTGTGATATTCTCTCTTAGTCCCCGTTATTTTACTAAGATGATACAGCACGTTAATGATCTTCAAATGCATTATAGTATACTTTTATAAAAGAAGTAATTAATGCTTAAAGATGACATTTTTGAATTAAAAATAACTAATTACGGGAGATCCAAAGCTATAATTATAACAATTAGTATCTAGCGTACTGACCACAATTAATTCAGAAGACTATATATATATATATATATAAGCAAATCTCAAATCCAACATTTCAACACTTGCAACATTTTTGTCTTTATATGTTCAGGTAACATTTTTTAAGTGTGAAATTCATTTTCTTTTTAAGTGTTACACTAAAACAAATTATGTTGTACGGACATATGAACCATATTATAATTGTAAACAAAATAGTGACAAGTGCTTAATTGGTTATGACATATGAATATATGTGTAGATATAGAGAGAGATGAATGCATATATATTATACCAATGAAGTCAGTGGCGAGTCTTCCGTCACTGAACCGTCCAGTCGGTCGTCCACCAAAGAAGTCCTTCCCATAAGGCGGGAAATTGCCCTTCATTGTCGTTTGGAGAACGTTGTTATTGCCAGGATCGACGCTCGAATCTCCAAAGACCAAAACGCAAGACACATTGTTCCGAGCCGCCAGCTGCCGAATTCGGCCGACGTCAACATGAGCTCGCAACACCATTGCCTGCACCAAAACCAATGTCGTAGCCAATACTGTTAGTACGGACACCTTCATCATCCTCATCCCCATAATATTGATCATGTATTATATTAATATTATGGTATTATGTTGCAGCTCCAGAATTTTAAGAAAAGAGAGATGAGGAATCAGAGAAGTGGTTTTAAATGTTTGTGTTTCTGAAGTGTTGCATATATACATGTATTTATACAAGTTATATATTCGTCCATAGTGCTAACTGCCTTTAACAAGGGTTGGAGAATGGTTGGTTGTTGGTTGGATATTTCAGCATATATGTATTAAATGACACACATACATGTATAGTCACGTAGGGACCGTGTGTATAGATACATATGTATATATATATATATATATATCATATAATTTGTATTTGCCTTGTTGCTGTTTCACTAGTCAATCGGAAAGAGTTTTTGGTTTCTAACACAGAATTCAATAGCTATAGGTCACAGTTGTCAATAACAAACCTATTGCTGCCAATTGTATGGGTATTTTGTTGCCTTTTTTAGAATCAGATTTGGTTTTTGAATCCATCAAAGATTATGTCAGTATTGACTCGGGCGGGGTAAAACTGCCTGTCCCCTCACCTGTGTCGTGGGCTAGTACTTTTTAGTGGTTTTCAAGTAAATTTTACTAATTATATAGGATGAAATTTTTATAGTGGGATGGTAATTTTACTCCACTACCGGTAGAGAATGGTATTTTAACTATTGGATCAGAATTTTAATATTTGATCTGTAACTTTGTATTTTTAAAATTTACAATACGTGATACAGAATTGCTTCCAATTGCAAATCAAACTGTTAAAGAGTTAATTTGATGGTTAAAATACCCATACTCGATTGATAAGGTAAGATTGTCTTTTCCATCATAAAAATTCCCTCATAGGATTGAATTATTTTAATGAGTCCTTCTTATGTAAGCATTTTCACGGGTAATGTCTTTTTTTAAGTCGTCAGATCTTAGTCAAAATCATTTTTTTATAAATCTTATAGTTGTAAACAAATTTCTACTAGTAGGTTACTTTTTATAGTACCTGCAGGAAAAATCTTCTTTTTTAATGACATCAATTTAAAACTATTTTCCTTTCTTTCAAGTGTCACTAATTAATTCAATTTTTTAAAATTGAAGAGAAAGGAATATTATTGAAGAAAGACGGACTTTTAAAGAGAGCAAAAAGTTTAAAGGGCAAAGTGTGGATGATTTCAAAATTTAGGGGTATAGACGCAAATAATTGAAAATTTAATTACTATTTTACCCTTATTGAATCCCATGTGAGCACACATATTATTTTTCAATCTAGAATTTTTGGCAAAAAATGAAATAGAGGGCAACACGAGAGAAATTTATAAGGTGCTTGGCAAATAAGTTTGAACTCAAAAATGAGCTCAAATACTACAACATGTGAGAGCTTTTTAATGTAGCATACTCTTGTTTTACACTGTATCATGCAAGAGCTTTACACTTTGAACAGTTTAAACACACTCATTTGCTTCACAAGGTTAAAGTTTAGGATAATAAAGTAAGAATTTGAAAGTTCATAAAGCAAAACAAAGGCAACCCCAGAATTTATATATGATTACAAATAATTCAAAAAATAACCTATAACTCCCAGGACAAAACCTCGTTATAATAAGTGGGGGCATGTATACCCTACTCTAAAGATTTAGAAATTTGTTTTCCTCCTTTTTTCTGAAAAATTACTTGTGACCTTTATAGAAAAAAATTATAAATATGCTCTCTGTAATTAATAACTAAACTATGTCACTAAATTCCTATACACTCGATAAAACACTATCTACAATTTGTTTTATGGTACCTCATTGAAAATATTTTTTTTTAGTACTAATAATATTTGCAAATTTTGGAGTAACATACAACGTACACGCAAAAAAGTTCGATTAAAAGAGTGGTTCTGTTGATTGTACGACCTTTTGATGTGTTGGTCTCTCAATTTTGCCAAGAGGGCCCTTAGCATTGGAAGGTCGTTGAATATATTAGAGAATTTTTAGACTTTGATGAATGTGATTGAAGGACTTACTTTAATATATCGGCATTTCTATTTTGCCGGGAAAGGAAAAAAAAAAAGATAAACAAAAAGTAATAAAAAATAATAATAATAACAAGAAGAATGCTGATTCCATGTGCAGCTTTTATTGTTGATTTTCCATCCGTGAAAACGCTGGGGTAATAGGAATGCACATGCAACTCTTGGTCCTAACCTCTGAGCATATGGCTACTAATTAATTAAATGTCGCGCGTGAATTTATATATATATATATATATATACATGCATATACATATACATATGTACGTATGCATGTGTATTATATGGCACACGCATATTTGTTGCATTTACACGAGGAGCTTTTTTTTCCCGTTTCTGGTGTTTCTGTTGGACACGTTGCCCAGAAACATTAATACGCAGGACATATGTGTGTGTGTGTATATATATATATATATATATATATATATATATATATAATTTTTGACAAAGATATAAATCAATGACCATCTGGAACTTGTTCTGAAGCTCTCCCCTAGCTTTTTGCCTATATATTGTAGTCATGTCGCGTATCCACCTTATTTTCTTCCAAAAAGGACCAAAAAAAAAAAACAAAAGAACAAAGAAGAGAGCTTCTCTCTCCACAAAAATAAAATAAAGAGACATTTTCATATACATTACTTTTTAAGATTTTTTTTATAAATGTCTAATATATTACATATATTATAAATAATAATATAACATGAATTTTTTTAAATGTGTTTAAATGTGGTACAAATAAACACAACTTTTAAAAATGTAGCATTATAAGTTATTTTCTCTAAAAAAAATAAAATAAACCTAAATAACAAACGGGCCGTATTTCCCAATCTACATGTAGGCAAATTATAATTGCATTGGTAATAAGTTATTTTTGGAACTTCTTCCCGTGGGGATCCTATCGATAGTGCTTTTTTTTTTTTAAATTAGATTATCAAAATTATCTCTATTTGTGAATTTAACATTTAAAAGACAGATACTTATTTATAGCCTATTTTTTCGGTTCTTAAAGAAGAAATAACCTTTATTTTTTTTTCAAAAGCTCAACAGAAGCAAGCCTTAGGTCTTTAATTGTTGTACACATCAACTTAAATGGACCAAGAGTACAGAGCAGCCAACCTGTTTGTTTGCCCCCGGCGTGACCCCATTTCATTTATATTGCGTTACTTGCCTTTTGGGTTCAAATATACAAAGATATCACTACAGAATAACAAATCTCTAGCTCATCAATATTCAGTGTCCAATAGGAAATCTGGATATATTTGAGAATAGAGAGGATAATATTCAACCAAGCTTGTCAATTGGTCTGATGACCCTCAAAGCATTTATTTTCTTTGTGGTGAATTAAAGGTTCATACCAACCCAATTGCCCATCCTCGCTGTTTAATTGTGTCTAAAAAATGTAGTTAGAACTATGGTTATAGCTCAAAATACTAATATGTGAAAATTTTATGCTATAGTAACTTTTAACTTTTTTATTGTAGAATGTAAGAATTTTACACTACTCAATAATCACAACTATAATTCTAACCATAATTGTCAAACACCTGTTCGTTAATAAGCTTCAGAATGCAGTGTCTCATTTAGGATACTTTTTAAGGGAGTAATTATAGTGGGCCAATTGCTTGTCCCACAAGATACAGTATTTGATAAGAATGGAATTTTAGAGTAACCCGTACCCTTACGGATTTAGCTGGAGGAAAAAAAATAGTAATTAATCATACTCTTGGATGGACAAAAAAAAAAATTTGTCCCAACCCAGTCTGGTATTAAATAATTGTGGCATCCACAAGGTAAAAATTTCGGATGTGGATATGCTTGAGTGAACAGAATTAAACCACGATAGATAGGGAGCGATTGTTTTATGACTCTCTTATTTATTATAGGTTTGAGCATTTTTTATTGCACTTTTTATACTTTGAAATTGTGAGTCTGTACGTATTTTAAGTTTATGGACCTTGATTTGAAAAGAGTGCGGACCTTTTTTTTTTTTTTTTTTTTCATGAACCAAGTAGCTTCTAAAAGTAGTGATGATCATAGAGATGTGAGAACACCACTAATTACTTGAATCTGACGAAAAAGTGGTGATGATTACGAAGACGTGAGAACACCGTTGATTTCTTAAATTTGACCAAAAAGTGTTAAAAAGAAAAAAAGAACAAAACTAATGTCCAGGGTCACCTTGCAGCAAATAATTTCACCGAAGGGGGATTGATAACCATGTATGTCTGATGCGGGTTTCTTGTGGTTTCCTCTTACATTAAGCTATCAGTCATGATCCCTTCTGCTTATTTTACTTTGCTTGTTAATTTGTAATTTGGAGTTCTAAGAACTTTCAAATTAAGCACGGTTGGGGAGATAGTTTGTTGCTGCTAGCTGTAACCTTGACTACATAACACTTCTTTTTTATTGAAAAAGGGGGGGAAAGAAGATAATTAATTATCTTTCTTCTACGGATCAAAATGGACCAAAACTATTACTTGCATGGCATGCAATGAGGTAAATATTCCAATATTTAATTGTTCTAAAACAATGTGGTGTTTGACACACCGGTTTGAGATCTTCAGTGTGAACCGTATAAAACATAAAACTCTCAGCAGCTACAATGTATAGTAAAAATAACTATAATATAAAGCTTTTAGCAGCTACAATATTTTAATAAAAAAAAAAGTTCAACTATATTTTGAACCTCTCTCGCTGACCCCTCTTAAATGTGCAAAATATAATATAGTCTTTGCTAACATGTTGTTGTTAAGCAAATATATTATAAACTGAAGTGGATGATTATATATATGTTATATTCTTGACTATTTGTGTCATTGCATGGCATGAGACCCCATAACTGGCGCAAAACCGACATCATCAATCACCTGCTGGATAACGATTCAGCCGTCATTGGCTTTCACAATATTCCAGCTCGTCAATTTTGACGTTGCATTTTGCATCGGACATTTAGCCTTAAGGTTCGGATCCAATGTATGACCTATCACATCACAATAATATATATAAAAAAGATTAAATTGTTACATTATCATTTGGTTCGATTATGATCTTAGAATGAAGTTTTGTTTTCGTTTTTTTTAAATAAAAAATGATAATTGTTTCCTTAACCAGATACGTAAACCATCCAAAATCCAATGAACAAAGTCCTTTTTTTCTTGACTTGTAAACTAATATGCACGTAAACCATCCAAAATCCAATGAACAGCTAGTGCAGCGTATTTTTGCAAAGATTAAGCTTATTAATATATTGATTTCCTAATAGGACTTTTGCAAACAACGTTTGGTAGCTGGTCACAATCACAGTGGAGTATCATATTTAAGGTGCGGTGCAATTAATATAGCAATGTTGTCAACCTTTTTTTGAATAATTCCTTTTAAATCGCCTTCCCAATTTTTATTTTGATTTGAATTAAATCAACAAATTAACTAATTTAGCAGATTCTGGTCTAAGGTTTATTGATCTCGTCACATGGGATTATATGAAGATATAACATGGGATTATATGAAGATATAATAAAAAATCACACAATTATTCTTAAAATATGAAGATATAATATTCTATAAAAAAAAATCTGAGATCCAACAAAAAAAAAATCAATGGTCGATCTCCCAGCGTAGGGGAGATATTTCCAGCACCTCTCATGGCCACCGTGGCGGGAGTCCGTATCAACCTGCCCGTGGAAGAGCTCTGATCGACAACCTCCTTTGGCCACCGCTCGCACGAGTACAAACCTCTCCAACGGCACCCTCCGATGTGAGGGAACTCAGATTCGCGACGAATCTCCTTAGCCTGCATCAAGTCGTAACTGTTTCCGTGGTCGCGACAAGAAGATGGACGATCTTCGATGGTGGCACAACTAGCCACGAGATTCCAGGGACGACAAGGTGCAGAACTATGGGTTTGGAGTTGCAGAGAAAAGGAGAAAGAGACAGAAAGAGACAGAAATTCTAGGTCTAGACTTGGATGCAGCAGATGAAGAGGGCAGTGGGAGAGGGGGAAACAGGAGAGAAGAAAACCTAATTAGATTAAACTATTTAGTTGAGGTGTATTTTAGACTTTTTTGGTTTAAATTTTGAACTACTAGTTGGCAAAAAATGGTAGTAGTTTTTTTTTTTTGGTTGTGGCAAAATCCAATCCACACCTAAAACATGTGGCAGTTAAACTAATTATCTCTAGAATTTCTTGTTGTTCTACTTGTAATGTCAATAAATTATTCTTCAGGCTTTGAGTGACGTTAGGGAAAAAAAATCAGAGGGTTTAAATTAAAAAAAGGGACAACTTTTATGAGTTTTCTTGAACTATAGGTCCCTCAAACTTTCAACGTACATATTATGCCATTTTAAAGCATAATATTTCTCAAAATTTACCTCTTGAACATTGAAAATTTATTTTTTGGATAGAATTGTTGAATATTTATTTGATTTAAGATTAGATATGATATTTATAGGTAAATATGAATATCCTTATTAGTTTAAATAAACTAGTTGGATACCAAACTCTCATATATTCTGTCTTTAGAGTATATGCTCAAAAACAAGAAAAATATAAAGGAAAATTAGAGAATTACTATAATTCAAGTTGGTTCTTTGAGGGTTTTGAATAAATTGATGAACTTATCCTTTTAATGGGGATAATAAGTATTATTTTATCTAAAAAAACATGTTTTAAAGTTCAATATGTGAATATAAAGAAGCATTATAGTTCATGAGGTACAACATGTATGTTTTAAGGTTTGAAGGTATTTTGATACAAGTGATATAATTCATGAAGAATTCGGTAAATTTGTCCAAAAACAAATAAAGACAAAAAAATAAAAAACAAAACAAAAAAAAAAATTCTCGAACTGGTTGAAATGTATTTTTCCCCTTTTTGTGTAGACGGGTACACATTATTTTCCTTTGCATGATTTATTCAAAAGTTTACTCATAGAACATGCATATTGTCTGCCAATTATAGATGCCAAAAGTGTCAGGCTAGTTTGTACAAATTAGGCCCGAACGTACATTATATGGTGTTTGGCTGGTTTATTTGTTTATCTTGTCATTTTGGGTTATGCTTGTTTTTTATTTATAACATCAAGCTTGGCCTATTACCCATTTATAATCATGTCATGACCTTAATGTACTAGTGCTTTTATCATGCCCAATAGCAAATTATAGATAAACAAGAACATAAATATTAGAAACAATTGAAATTTTAACTTATAACAAAGTAAAATATAGAAAAATTCAAATAAGATAAAATCTTGTTTAAAAAAAATAGTATATTATAATTTTTATAAGAAAATTATTAGAAGTACATAATGAAATAGTAATAATGACATGCCGTGGTTGTATCGGTTATCATGTCCGAGCTATGTCTACCGTGTCTCATGCCCATAAATCACATCAAACCCCGACTTATTTGACAAATGTGTTGATTTATGCCTATGTAATAATCATGTTTTATTTGCCTACTTTTTAACATATCGTGTTTCTGCCCGATCCGTTTTAACATCATTTACTGCCAATGTCATTTTTTTTCCTTTTGTGAAAGGTTTTCAGTGGATAAAACTGATCTGGTTTTGACCCCATCATTTTCAATATTTTCAGTCGCATAGGCAAGATCCACTTTCCTAGGAATGGCAAGAGACTTACTAAACTTTCATTATCTAATAGACCATAGGCTTTAAGAGTTAATATTTAAAGACACATAGTCAATATCCATTATGGTAAACAAACGTTATACAACCTGATAGAAGCGAAGGTTCAAGGACTCTTTTGCCAACCCATCCACCCAGCGGAGTGTCCTTTTGTGAGAGTTTGTTTGTGTGCATATTGGGTATTTGCAGTGTCTTGTCACGCTTTGAAATTGCCACCCCTCGACAAACCAACCATTTTCTTCCTTGCAAGATGATAAATATCCCCGGTGTCATTTTCCTGTATAAAATTACCCTTCTAATTTTTCTAGACATAGCCTTCGGTGGCATGCATGTTTTGCATTGGGGAAGAGATTATTAGTCCTTTATATTTCTTTATTTTTTAATTGTAAACATGAATAAATGGAGACATTTATAGAATAGAATTGACCAAGTTTGCCGTTAAACTTTTGTAGAAAAAATAAAAATAAAAATATTTCAGCATGTTTGTGCATTGAACTTCATTTCATTATTGGCTGGTAGGCACCGGTATTTGGAGCATTATACTCATCCTATAAGTTGAAATTTAATTTGAATGGGCAAAATACGTTTCTTCATTAAGGATCGAGAAGCATATCTGTTGGCCCATTCCAACCAGAAGTTGACAATTTGAAAACCAGAATTTTTGCTCAATTTTTGCACAACAAATTAATAACGTTCGGTTTTGGCTCTGTCTTCGATTATCATGATTTATAAGGTGGCTAATGCAGAGTTGACCGATCATATATCAGTTATAAGTGGAAGTCAGAAGTTGTAACTAACTAATTAAACATTATTTGAAATGTCAAAAGAGACAAAAAAAAAAAAAAAACTATTGATTAAAAAAAGGAAAAAAAACTAAAATATTTTTTGTGGCTTATTTAAGATAGAATGTCTAGTAATTAAGAGTTTTCTTGAAAAGCTATGTGAAGAGAAATTGTACTCCTAGTTTTTCTTTATTTCGTAAATATGATGGACTCACCTTGGACTCACATTTTGGATAAATTTAACAGCAATTACTAGTCAAAGAGCACAGGTTCCCCGTGCGTATTAAGCATGTTAATAAAAAAAAAAAAAGAGTAAAAGAAATGGAGAAAAAAAATAAATGTATGAAAAGAGGAGGATGAGAGAAAAAAAAAAAGAAGCAAATGTATATGGCAAAAAAAAGTAAAAAAAAAATGAGAGAAAATGAGAGATAAGAGAAAGAAATAAAAAATGAAAGTAAAAAAAAAAGTTTTGGAAAAAAGGGGAAAAAAGGTTTCTTGGAAGCCTAAAAATGAAAAAAATTCAAACGCCTTATAAAAAACATTTTGACTAAAAAAATGTTTCGAAAAAAACAAAGAAACATTTTGAGTTTCGAACATCCTACAAGCGTCACATAAAACTCATTCTCTCTTTATATTTGTATTAAAGATTTCTTCAATACTTCATTATTTATTACCATCTAAATTTTGAATGGATAAGTAGTAGTAATCATTATTTGGACATTTTTATCAAGTCATAAAGGAATAAGAACGCGACCAATTAAAATTCTTATAGATGTTCGGTTTGATAGAATAGAACTAAAATGTGGATGAGAATAAGAATAACAATTAGAATTAGAATGCATATAGAAATGGCAAAGGGGTGGGTAGGATTGGCATCAGGAAGTGTTTCCCCATCCTTATCCCCATCTCCACTCTCCACAACTATTCCCATCCATGCCCCATCTTTACCTAAAAAAAAAAAAACGAGAACGGAGTTGGGAGCTATCCTCATACCCACTCTAATCCTCATAATAATAGTTAGTGTTGATGAAATTTCGATAGTAATAAATAAAAAATAAGTTCAAGTTCATACTGATTTTAATCCAAATTAAATGTTTTCACAAAAGAAATTAAATTTTAATAAAATATAAATGTTGAGAACAAATAAACATTAAGAATAATATTAATAAAATGTGCCCCATCCCTGCCTCATCTTCATACTCAGGAACAAAATTTTATACCCATTCCTACTCCAATCTCTAAATATTATTCTCATCCCTGCTTTTTACAGGGTGGTTACTCGTGGGCCTCGTCTCTGTAGGAATACTGCCATCCCTAAATGCATATTTAAAGTCTATTTAGCTTGTGGTCCGAATCACGATTCGAATCATTTTGTTACAGTATTTTCTCTCACAAAAATTTAAATCTTCATTAAAGTTTTTTATTCAAATCTATGAACCAAACGGACTCTTAGATTATATGCAATGATTTTTTTTTTTTTCAAACTGAAGGTTGGACTTAACGCTATTATAAATTCTTATGTTTAGTTAGTTATCAGAATTAATATATCTTTTAATTTAGCATGCACAATACAATAATCTTAATTTTGTTAATAATTTTTAATTTTAAAATTAGATAGGTAAACAAAAAGATAGTTGTTTGCCTACACAAAAAGAAATAAAATACACCTAAAATTTAAAAATAAACAGAAATTTTTTTTGCCCCATTCTAGATATTGAGATCTCATTGAATTACTATTATGTGCCATAATTGAACCTAAAACAATTTAGGTGTACATCTCTTTGTGTTCATATTTGCAATATAGCACGATAAATAAAATCAATCCGTATTTCATACTTTTACTATACAGTTAAGTTCATTTTTAAGAATGCTTTTTACACTAGGATGTGCTCATTTCTACTGTTAGTAAAAAAAAAAATTTACAAATAGATTGTTTTTTCTATTAAGTATTTTTGCCATGTTAATAACTACCTATCTAATATTATAATTAACCATAATAATCATAGATCAAATATAGTATTGTAATTGTCGGTGATTATAATTATCAAAATAAACTAGTGTGAACGGAGATGCTTAATTCCTATTTTGTTTGAAGGTAGGAGAAGTAAAGAGATGATCTCAGCTTCCTCGTGTCCTTCTAATCAAATAAAGGATTAAGAGTTCTTTTTAAAAAGGTAAGAAAAAAGATAAATAGATAGATTGCGAGGGACGAGAAATACAAATAATTAGGGGTGTCATAATAATTATTCATGTTGTACAGGGTTTTCTTTTGTCAGGTACTCACATGTATCCTCTAAATATTTTTTTTTTACTTTTCTTAACCTGGTCTTAACCTTTTTATTTTTTTGGGTCAAAATTTGGACTCTAAACGTGAGCATATAACTAATAGGGTATTTAAAAAAATGACGAGAATTAATAGTTAGAGTTATTTTTATTGTAGTATGTGAGAGTTTTATGCTGTAGTAATTTTTTTTATTGTTACTGTAACATGTGAGAGCTATACTGTTTATGACTAAATTTGTGGTGAAAAATAAGTAGTTAAAACCACTGTCAAACAAAAGATAAGAGCGACAATTAAATCCTAATCATACATCTATTAAAATTAAACAGACAACAACCATATATAAGATACACGTAATTTATTTAGAAGACCTATAAACCCATCTGTTTCTAATAACAGTCAAATTATTGAATTTTCAAAAAAAAAAAAAATGGTTAATTATCTTTTTTAACAGTCACGCTGAATTATATGTTCGTAAAGATCATATTTGTGAAAAAACGACGTTTGTTGTCTATATGCGACATCGTCGTTTTCAAAAAGGATTGTCGTTTGTGCTCTCTTAACCCCTCTCCTCTCCATTTCTCCCGCTAAATTTCCATTTGCCGCCCCTTGCAAAATCTTCAACCTTGTCGTTCCGCCTCCCTCCCTCCCTCTCTGCAAATTCAGCTGTTTCTGCAAATCAGTGACAAAACCCTGCCCTACGGCGACGAGGCTTCAACTTTGCCTCCTAAATACACACTAGACAATGTCTCAATGAGTTTGGCAGGAAAAAAAATGGGGGCGAAAATCTTCTTCTTCCTCTTCGTCTTCTTATATGGTAACTCAAATTAGAAATTAGGGTTTCACAAAGTTGGTGGTTTTGAGAGAGAAGAATGGAGATTTCTGGAAGTAGAAACGGAAATAGTCGAGGAGTAAGGGAAGAGAACATTTTGGCCATCATCGACGCTTCCGGTGCTAAAGACACTCCGGACGCTCATGAAGACCGTACGCATTTTTTTCCCCCTCTCAAATGTTGTTTGGTTTCCTAGAAAAAAGAAAAAGGCAGAGTATTGCTATTAACATTTCGTTTGCTTTTTGTGTTGATTGGTAAACAGGAATTGCTTTTCTTGAAGCCGTTCGTGCTGTTTCAATTCTCTCAGATAATGGAATTTCGCCATCCTAGTATTGCTCTCTCTGTCTCTGTAGCTAATGAATCTCGAAACTGTAGGATTAAAAGGTCAATAATTTTAAGTTATTAATAATCTTTTTTTTTTTTTTCGGCAAACGTGGTTGTGAAGCAAATTGTGCCAGGAGGTATTCAAGATCCTAAGGATTGAAAAGTCTCTGGAATTAGTTATGGCTAGTTATCAGCTTTTGAATGAGTTAGATAAGGTTCTCAAGTTTCAAAATTTACTATATTCCTTCCTCTTTCATAAATTCATATTCCACTTGTATTCGTAGAATGGTGCAAAGTTCTAATGAGTGTTCTTTGTGGATGCCCTTTTGTGCTTCTTCGGAAATAGGCTTTCCCTCGTGTACATTTGTCCAATGTAGATAAGTCAAATTCAGACAATGCTGAACCCCAACTGGTTGTGGTTAAAGAGGTACTAAACACTTTTGCACTTTTTTAGTACTGTCATACCCGTGGAATTGAACATATATAGTTGTTGCAACTGATAAGCATGATATGAATATTTGATACTGTCTATGTTTGCTTATTAGGCGTGGTCGCCGTTTGCTGTTTTTGTGGAGGTCTCCAGCTGCCAAAGAGAAGCTGATAAAGACAAGGGGGGACCAATAGACTCATATGTAAGTCGGTAATTTTTGTTTTCACTAGTTTTTTGTTTTGTTCTTAGTGTTAAACGTTTCGATCGGTTTGGGATTACTTGTAGCGTTTTGTCTATTACATTGTAAGATTCTCAAGTATTTTCTCTACCTATGCTGGAGAAAGTTTCTGTTTTATTGTTCAATGTATATATAATATGTCTACATGTTTCTCCATATTGCTTTGAGTTACTTCGGCCATGCATTTGCTAATGAGCTTGCTTTTTAAATATTCTTTTAACTTCCTTTTAAAGGGAAAAGCTGGCCGAAGAGATACAATGCATGTAGTTACAGACTTATAGATAAACTCTTTTTCCCCCCTTGCTAGAAGCAATAGTTTAATAAGTTTTAAAAGAAGCTGCTTTATGGATAAGCCTTTATTTCCTGGATAAGATTGGCAGATCATACTTGTTTTTAGTTTGGAATATCTGTCCACTATGCTTGATCTTGGTAGCTTAAGTGTGGAAATTCCACCTTAGCTAAAGTATCATCTTGTAATCACAGGGTTTTCATCTCTTGATACAAGACCTTGTTAATGTGGCTGACGAAAAAAACTTCCAACAATCTGATACCAAGGTTTGGTCTGTATAGTTTTTCTTTGCTTCGTTTATTGTTCTTCTATAACATGACCCTAGCACGATATGTTTCTGGATTGCTTCTAATAAGTTGTGGCATGTATTGATTATAATCAGGATGTGAATGTTCCCAGTGTCACAATCCTTTATATGCCAAATGTGGGAGTTATGCTCGATACAGTCCATCCTTGAATTATTTCTCCTTTTATTATCACTGATGTTGTTTCGTGTTACAGGTTTTAGTATCCATTGGCTGTCAATTCATTAAAAGTCTTTCTTTTCACTGTTTATGACCATGAAAAATTCACTCTACTAGATAGTTGATACGTCCAAATGTTTTCACTACCTCTGGTTTTTATTCCTTATTGAAATGCTTTAAAGCAAGATTAGTGAGCAGTTCTATAATTGCTGTAAATACATAGTCAAATTTCTTATATGGAAACTATCACAAGTTTCTTAAAGTTTTATTTCATATTTCATACTTTTATTCAGATATTTTTACCAGTAGTCTGTTCTCTTGTTTGCATATATATTTGGATTAGGACATTGCAGGGGATAACACATCTGTTATTTTATATGTTGTCATGATTGAATGTTTTTGTTGAGATCTTTCATGTTAATTACTGAATTTTTTGTTGGTGTCACAAAAATTTCATTGTCTTAATTTTGTTCCAGTCCCTGCAAAGCATGTTGCTATTTCAATATCTCGTCAGTGTTCTTGAAAGTGACTTTGGACCTCGCAACAGTGCAAATGAAGGTTAACTCAACTGATCATATCTAGTGCTTTTGGAATTTCACTTCAAGACAGGATACTTAAATCAATATTGCTGCAGGAACCACGAACTGGACCATTTTGAGGGAGTCTTTGCTCAACATGCTTTTGGTATATTATTATTTTTGGAGCCGTAAAATATCAGTTGTCAAAGGCCTTTGTCTTTCCACTGTTGATATGCTGATTATAAAGTAATGTGTTGCAGCATGACTCTTATGCTTCAAAGATAATCTTCTTTTGTAGGGTTCAAGAAAAATAAACTACAGAAGTTTAGTGAAGGATTGCTTAACTATTTTGTGTAAGCTCTTCCAGATATCTGCCACTGTTGGTGATGATCTGATACATCTAGAGAATTCCGTTGGACAATCAGATAATGATTGTAATGCTGCCATGGCAATTACTTTACTTGAGGTGGCAAAGAATACCTGCATTGCCATGCAGAAATTTCTCACTATGGTTAGTTCCTCAGTGGCTTAATTGGTATCCTTTGAACCAGTTTCTTCATAGGCTCTGATTTGTGGAATTTTTAGATTATGGAGCTTGATACATCTAAGAAGAAAGCAGAGATGGCAGGTTGTACTACGAGAGCTGATGGTGTAAGGTACATGCTTGTTTTTTTACAAATTACTTTTTGTGGCTCTTTTATTCACTTTGTTTATTTGTTTATAGAAAAGGCCTACTGGATTTTGATGCAGAACACCTATAGTGGAGCTAATTCTAGATGAGCTAACTTATAATAGGGATATTCTAGACCCTTTTCTTCAGGTAGTCGCCTTTATTTTATTCTTTCTTTTCTGGGAATCTCTTTGACATGCTTGATGCTTTTATGCATGTAACATATATGCTGCAGGTGTCAAGACAGTCCTATGGCCGTTAATTAAAAGAATGTGATCTTGTTGATCACTGTCGCCATTGCTTGCCAATCTGATGGTTCTTCAATATTTTACTTATGGTTTTGTAACAGTTCAGATTCCAGCATACTTTCAGAAATGATTAGATGGGCATTGTTTGTTCCAAGTGCTTTATTAATTATTATTTTTAATTTAACTAATACTTGTTCCTGTTATACGTAAGCCTTCATGAAACAATTTAAATTGTAATATATTTTCTGCCAATTGCGAGGATTTTTCTCAGGCCTACCCTGAACCAAAATGGAAGCTTGAAGTAGTTGTGCAGTATCTTTGGAAATATATTGCCAAGGTAAGTCAGCTTTGGAGTATTATAAGAAAACAAAGTATATCTTGCCAGCCAATAAAATTACTCACATAAATTCTTCAAGAACCTTTTTCTTTGTGGTGGTAGCTGTTGTCTGTCTTCAGTGTCCTATAGGGACTCTTTCCCTTTTGATAAAGATGGTAAAGCGCACTTGTGTCTCATTGGTCATGCGTCGTTTACCTTGAATTATCCAATATTGCAGCCATCTGTTCGCACTCGGAGGTCAAATGGATCTGCTGACAACACAAGATTTGGTGGAGCATTGAAGTGCTTTTCAAATAGCACCAGCACAAGAAGTACTACTAAAAAAATTGGGGCGGAAGTAATCCAGTTGCTTTTAGCTCATGGCTTTCAGGTGGTTGCTGTTTTATGCTCAGAGATCCATTTATGTTATTATGCAAATGCTTTGTTACCTTCATCTGTAACCTATGAGCCACCTAAATTCTATTCAAGTTTTGAAGCTTTTAAGCTTGAGGCCCATTTGGTGTTGATTTTAGAGCTCCTAGAATCACTTTTACAAGATCTTTGACGACAAATCTGCTTGGTAAAGTAATACAAAACAGGTTTGAAGAGACAAGGCTTGTTGGCACAGGTCCACTCTTAAGTGATTTTTAGAACCTAAGCAAACATTAATCAGCTCTTAATCTAGCTCTGAATATGTTGATATATTTTTCCCGTTTTAAGATACTAAGCTGACTTTTTATGCAGTCGGTCTCTTAATGTGCTTGAATAACATGTCAATTTCAGGCTTATTTGTCACTACCATCCAAACATTCTGATGAAGTCATCTCTTCTCCGAGTGAAGAAAGGACAAGCTGCTCCCTTATTGAAATATGCAAGGATATAATTTCTGCCTTTAGAACTCTGAGAGCAACAGACAAGTACGATCACATACGCTAGTGTACTTGCTTGTAATTCTTTTCTTGTTACTAGTTACGTTTACGTCCTACATACTGGTATGCGTGATGGTGATAGATTGATGATACATCTCGGGAATAAGATTAAAAGACTTTGTGCCTCATAAAAAGCCCCCCATTTAAGTCAATTAGACAGTAGGAAGAATTTTTCTTTTTTATAAAACTTGTGGTAATTACTGGAATCACTTTTTCTTTTTGTTCTGCTTTCATCGAATTGTTACAATCAATTTTTTGATAGATTGAGAATTGTTACTTTTGTCATATGTTCAAGATAACGGACGCAATAATGATTTACTTTTTTTTTTTTTTATATTGCATGCACGACTCTTATATCATTGTTATAAACAAAATGGAAGCTATATCTACGATAGATTTCGGTACTATGATTTTCCAATGTAACTTATCACGTCATGGTGTAGGGACTTGGAGATTTTGGCATTTGGAAAAGAAGTGCTATTCACAGCAGCTACCATACTCTCAATGAAGTCATAGGAACTTGGAAACTGTTGCTACTTGGAGTTATTTACTCATCTTCAAGTATTCTGTTTTACAGTACTCAACTTTTTAAGTGTGTATATATTAACTTCTCAGTTAGCAAATAGCAGCCTAATAGCTTAAGCACCTTTATTCGCAAGGCCAATTGCGCTTTATATGTTGCAGGATATTAGCTTATATGAAATGTTTTGGTTTTTCACCTATTTTGGTTTTGGTTTTTGTTCATGTAGGTCTTAGCTCTTACCATAGCTTATATTTCTACGTTTTTGGTCCTTTACGCTCCTACTCTGCTGCGGACAATTTGCTTGCCTTGAACATGCAGGCCAGTATTTTAGCAAATATTGAGGTAGGAATTTCTATAAGCTATGTTCCTACATTGTTGTGTTATTGTACTACATATCTAATACACATATAGATATGCATGACATTCAGAGACATTTATGAAACAGTGGAAATGAGTCTCTCTTCATTCTATTTGTTATCCTTAGCTAATTCGCTTGCAGGATGAGTACTGTTACTAAGTTGACAATAGAGGAGAAAACAATCGACCACACACATGATACAACTGTTGATTAAAATTGCCTAAAAGTGATTTTCAATCAGGGGATAAAAGTGCTTTATTTTAACTAGGAAAATCAAGTCTTACATCAGACAAGCCATTTTCAAATTCTGGTATAAGGAAATAAGTTTTCAAATGTTGTTTTGATACCAACCAACCAATGATTCTTCTGCAGCATCGTATGTATTTGTTAGAAAGGGTTTAACCAACCTAAAGCTACTGAAACCAGCTTAACCCAAGCAGAGATCGGAGTGCAGATAATTCAATACCAAGCAGCTTTGGAGCTCAAGGAGGCAGGTTATGCTCATTTGGGAGACTGCGAGTCGAGCTGCATCGTAACTGGTCCATCATTAACCAAATTGAGCTTTAAAGAGCAAATCCAAGTCTTAGGAGTTTTTTTTTTTTAAACCAAACATGTATAAATTTTTGAAAAACTATAACCAAAATCATGGGAGAAGGAAAAGAAAAAGGGATACAAGATGAATTACCTTCATCTTTGCTCCAAAGACGCCATCTGCACAATCCATAGAAAGAAAAAGAAGTCGTTCATCAGAAAGAGTTGAGAAAATCTAGCAGCATTGCAGACTTCTTCAAAAAACTACTCATTCTTAAACTCTATGCGAGAACCTTTTCATGTAGCAAATAATATAGTATATTATGTTTGTAATAACTTGATTAAGAGAGAGAGAGAGCAGAGAAACAAGGAGCAAAGGAAAATGTACCTTTTATTTTTTCCGGATTGTAAGAATTCCTGAACCGATCAACTAAAGAAGCATAAAAGGGCTCTGCTTTCTGGGGTGGCATCGCAACATGAAAATCAGGTTTGTTGCCCTTCAAGGATCCGTACAATGTAAACTGACTCGCTGCCACAGCATGCAACAATTACAAGAGTAACACCACTTCAGCTGTCCCACCAAATTCCCTCGTCTCTAAACTAATGCAAGAAGCGAAGACAAAACAAAATAGAGAACTTGTAAAAAAATAATAAATAAATAAACAAACAAATTGATTTACCTAGTATAACTTCGTAATCCTCTGCATTACCTGCAAAGATTAATAAAAAGTTAATTTTTTAGCTTAAAAGATTTTTGACATGATGGTTAGAATCATTAGTTGAAACTGTTTTTATTAAAGCATGTAGAGTTGTATATTATAATAACTTTTTTTTTTTTATAATAACATATAAGAGTTTTATAGTATTTATAATTAAAATTATTCATAACTAAAATAATAGTTACGACGATTTTGACAAGCGGATTAAAATTAAAAAAATGACCAGACCCAAAATACCCATTTGTCCTAACTGAGTACAGCGCGGAACCATAATAGCGGTTAATACAGTTGATTAAAAAATGGTATGAGGAGAAGAAAAATTAAAATTACATTTTGATCCCAACCTCCGCCAGTAGTCTCATTTGGGAACAATCTCATGTTCAAGACCTGCCGACATCTGCCCAAAAAAAAAAAAAGAAAATTACTTTTTGTGAATTCCTTTTCTCAATTAAAAAATGGAAAAATGAACAGAAAGTGAAGAATTCTGCGTCGGAGTCGGAATCGGACTCGTGTATGCCGACCAGAACAAGCAGGCTCGGCGCAATCTCGGAAACCGTGTGACGTTCGACCTGAGAACGAATGTTGCTAATTCAGCGCCGCCGAGTTGAGTGAGTTTCAGTGAGTGAGTTGAGCGAGTGGACTAACCTCAACGCTGGCGGAGGCGACTCGCTGGACGACGGCTCGCATGGCTCTGATGGGTTGGGTTTGGGTTCGCCTGTTTCGTCTTGTGGTCAAAGATGGAAGAATGGACAAAGCGTACATTTTTTGGTTGTTCTTGTGTGTATACCTGTGTGTATATCTACATATATAATCTCTGTGTTTGGCGAATTTGGAACTTCCTAACAGTGATCATGAGAATTGGGAATTAGAGAGTAGTCCACTGCACAAGACTACCCACAACCTGCAAAACGACGAAGAGATGTGTGTGGACGACAATAAAACTAACAAACCGACAGGCGAAACGGCGATCAAAGGATATACGACGACAAAAGAAAAACGGTCGAGAAAAATATGCGACAGAAAAAGAGAAAACGACTACAAGAAACTAGCTAGATTGTTGCACCCCAAATCATTCTTTTTTGCATAATACACTCTAAACTTTTAAGCTTGGTAAAATACACCCTGAATTTTTTTTAAATCATAAAATTTGTATGTGAATTTTCTTAATGATAGAGTTCGTCCTTTTAAGAAAAAAAAATTTCGCTCAACATGTAAAAAACTATACTTAACCAAAATTAAAAGTGGCAATTAGACCTTATGATCTACAACTAAAACAATTTCTTATTAACGACAAAAAGGAAACCTTGAATGTGGGAGTTGTTTTTATTACCTAAGGGGTAACTACTAATAATTTCAAAGTTCAAGGTGTATGTTGGAAAGCTGGCAGCGATTTTTTAAGATAGGTTTTGATTTTTTTGTAATTATTAAGAAAAGGAAATTAGTTATGGGAATCCCTTGATAGGAGGATCCAATTTAGGAATAGAATATTTTAATTTTATTCTTTCCTAATTTTCTAGCTTCAATTCGCAGCCAATGTATAATATATATGTGTATTCATTATTTGGTGAAATATAGAAAAGAATTCCACGTTTACTGACATGGTATTAGAGCCCTAGGTCTCACGTCTCTAGGATTTTCTTTTTCGGCCTTCATTGTCGAGTCTATGTCTGCTCTTTCTCGGCTGTCGATTTATTGTTAACCTTCATTGCTAACATTCCTTAGTTCCTTCTTCCCTGTCGTGCCTCATAGGCTACAATGTTTGAGATTGCTGAAACAAATAGGCCTTCCCAACACGATGAAGGAACGACAAAAACCCATACTCCTGTCGGTGAATTGCAGAATATAGCCCAATCTTATCAACTCAATGGTCATAACTACTTGAAGTGGTCTCAACTGATCTGTACCTATCTAAAAGGCAAAGGGAAAATTCAGCGTCTTCTTGACACATGATCAAAGCCAGGTGATCCAAATTTTGATGCTTGGCATAAAGAGGACTTCATGATTATGTCCTGGTTATGGAGTTCAACGACACCACAGATTAGTGACCCATGTATGTTTCTCACTTCTACAAAAGCTATTTGGGACGCCCTTCATCAAACGTACTCAAAGGCCAATGATGCTGCCCGCGTATATGAAGTCAAAGTAAAGACTATCGCTACAAAACAAGGCAACAAGACGGTAACGGAGTATGCAAATATGTTGCATAACCTGTGGCAAGAGCTCGATCCTTGTCTGGTTCTTGAGACCAAGTGCCCCGAGGATGCCATGATCTTGAAGAAATTTATTGAGAAAGATCGAGTGTATGATTTTTTGGTTGGCTTAAATGTAGAATTTGACCTGGTCTGGATTCAGATTCTTGGCAAAGAAGATGTCGTGCCACTGAATAAGGTCATCACCTTGATTCGTGCTGAGGAAAGTAGAAGAGGAATTATGCTTGAACCAGTAACAACTGAAGGATTTGCCATGGTTGCACAAGACAGCACCAATCAAAACACAACCAAAGAAACATCCCAAAATGACCTCGAGACAATCTTTGGTGCACCTACTGTAAGAAATCAAGACACACCAAGGATCGCCGCTAGAAATTGCATGGAAAACCCACTACATCAAGCTGAAAATGGGGCCAACAGGGTGATCAATGAATTCAACAGCAAGCTCATCAAGTCTCCACCACAAAATCCACTCCACAAAACTTGGTCTTAAAGCCGTACAGAGAGACTACTCTTGGCCACTTTAATCAGGCCGAGATTGAGGAGCTTTGAAGTTTATTGGAGTCATTGGAGTAGCCCAGTGACTCCTGTTCATTAGCACTCACTGGTAAGCCTTCCTTTCATGGATTACATGCCTCAGATCAATATATACATGATTCTTGGGTCATTAACTCAAGAGCCACAAACCACATGACACCCTCCTCAGTCCATTTTACAACATATTCACCTTGTCCTAGCAGTAGGAAAGTTATTATTGCTGATGGTTCCGTTACCACAGTGGCTGGTGTTGGTCACATTCGGTTGAGTCCGTCCCTGTTATTGAAAAATGTTCTCCATGTTCTGAAATTGTCCACTAGTCTTATGTCTATCCATAAATTAACCTGTGATATGAACTGTAATGCTTGTTTTATCCCTCTCACTGTGTATTTCAAGAACAAGCTTCGGGGAAGAGGATTGGACTTGCTAGGGAAAAGGGCGGCCTCTACTATCTCGATGCATCAGCCACACACTCATCTACTATCAAGCATGTTTTCTTAGAGTCTTGTTTTTCTGTTTCCAATAATGATGTCATTTGGCGTCACCGTTTTTGTTTTTGTTATCTGTCATTTACTATTTTAAAGACAATGTTCCCTTCTTTGTTTAAAGGTGTTAATGTTGAGGATTTTCATTGTGATGTATGTGAATTTGCCAAACATAAAAGGGTTTCTTTTCCAAAGAGCAATAATTAAAGCCCTTTTTCCTTTTTATTTGATTCACACTGATATATAAGGCCCTTTAGGATTCCCAATGTCACAGGAGCTCGATGGTTTGTTTCTTTCATCGATGATTGTACTAGAGTCTTGTAGATTTTTCTTCTCAAACATAAATTTGATGTGACCACTATCCTTCCAAACTTTATTACCATGGTACATAACCAATTCGGTGTCAAAATAAGAAGGTTCCGTTTTGATGATGCTAGAGATTATTTTAACCAATTCCTCTCACCATACTTTCTACAACAAGTGATAGTTCATGAGTCATCCTGTACAGATACTCCCCAACAGAATGGGGTTGTTGAAAGGAAAAATAGGCACCTACTTGCCATAACTCGTGCTCTGCTCTTCCAAAATCGAGTTCCAAAATCATACTGGGGGGAAGCCGTCCTTACTGCTGCCTATATTATAAATAGACTACCCTCCAAAGTCTTGGACAATCAAACCCCGATGCAACTTCTCTCTCAGTTTTATCCCAATGTTTGCACCACAAATAATCTCACTCCTCGAGTCTTTGGTTGTCATGCTTTTGTTCACATGTCTAGTCACAACAGAGCTAAATTAGATCCACGAGCGATCAAGTGCATGTTTTTTGGGTATTCTCTAACATAGAAAGGCTACAAGTGTTATCACCCACCTACACAAAAATTTTATGTCTCTGTTGATGTCACCTTTGAGGAAAACCAATGCTTTTTCTCCCAACCTTATCTTCAGGGGGAGTTTGGCTCTATTGGGGAAGACAAGGTAGAAGACCTACTCTTCCTAGATCTACCTACTACCTCACAACCTCACCCATCTCAATTACCTACCTCACAATCTCATCCATCTCAGTCCAGACCATCTTCACAAGAGTCATCCGTCCAACCTGAATTGTCCCTACAAGAACTAAACCCTAAAACAGTCGAAACAGTTCCATCCAATAACACTAATGACACGCTTGACACTAGAAGGTATAGGCAGGTATACACGAGAAGGAGAAATCCAAAACCTGATCTTGTGCAAGTCCAAAACTCAACTCCAACTCTTGAAAATGAGGTAAACATGAACTCAATCTCCTCTCCAATTTCATTCGATTATAACCTGCCATTGCCTTAAGAAAAGGGACAAGAGAGTGCACTAAACATCCATGGTATCCATTGGCCAAATCAGTGTCTTTTCACAGATTTTCTCCATCCCATAGAAGTTTCTTAACTAACTTAAATGTCATCGCAATTCCTAGTACCTTATCTGAGGCTTTATCTGATGAAAAGTGGAGAGAAGCTATGAGAGTAGAGATGGAGGCACTTGAGAAGAACGAAACATGAGATATCGTGAAGTTGCCAGAAAATAAAAGAGCAGTGGGATGCAAATGGGTGGTCACCATGAAATACAGATTAGACAGATCTGTAGAGAGATACAAGGCGAGGTTGGATGCTAAGGGCTACACACAAACTTATGGAGTAGACTATCAAAAAACATTTGCACCAGTGGCTAAAATGAATACAGTGAGGATTCTATTATCCTTGGCCACAAACTTTGATTGGGATTTACAACAGTTTGATGTGAAGAATGCCTTCCTTCATGGTGACTTAGAGGAGGAGAAATACATGGAGATTCCACTAGGCTTTGGAGGAGAAATCAAAGGGAACAAGGGTTACAAACTGAAAAAGGCATTATATGGACTCAAGCAATTGTCGAGAGCTTGGTTCGGGAGGTTTACAAAGGTAATGCTCAACACTGGGTATAGACAGAGCCAAGGTGATCACACATTATTCATTAAGCACACAGCTTCAGGGGGAGTTATTGCTCTTCTAGTGTATGTTGATGACATAATTGTTACTAGAAATGATGAGAAAAAAAAAAAGGAAGCCTTGAGAGACTGCTTTGCAAAGGAATTTGAGATCAAAGACTTGGGGAGACTTAAATACTTCCTCAGGATAGAAGTAGCTCGATCTTAAAAAGGTATCTTTATTTCTCAATAGAAATATATAGTTGACCTCTTGAAGGAAACTGGCAAATTAGCATGCAAACCTGCATTAACTCCGATTAATCCTAATCACAAACTTGGAGAGGCAAATGATGATAAGGCAGTAGATAATGAAGGGTTCCAAAAAGTAGTTGGGAAGCTTATATTTGGTGCACACTCGGTCGAAAATTGCTTATGTTGTCAGTGTAGTAAGCCAATTCATGCACAACCCTAAGGAAGTTCATCTACAAGCTGCAAATTGAATACTCCACTACCTGAAAGCTAATCCAGGAAAGGGAATTTTATTCAAGAAAGGTGAAGGACTGATTCTTGAAGCTTATACGAATGCAGACTATGTAGGATCTCCGCTTGATAGGCATTCTACAATGGGTTACTGCACATTCTTAGGTGGCAATCTAGTCACGTAGAGGAGTAAAAAACACAATGTGGTAGCTCGATCAAGTGCAGAAGCGGAGTTCAGAGCGATGGCTTAAGGAGTATTTGAGTTACTATGGTTGAAGATCATACTTGAAGACCTCAAGGTGAAGTGGGAGGAGCCTATGAGACTATACTTCGATAATAAGTCAGCCATCAATATTGCTCATAATTCGGTACAGCATAACAGGACAAAGCACATCAAGATCAACAGACACTTTATAAAGGAGAAGTTGGACAACAAGTTAATTTGTACCCCTTATATGCCTACAAAGGAGCAACTTGTAGATGTGTTTACAAAGGGGCTTAATGGTCACAACTTCTCAATGACTATATCTAAGCTGAGAATGGATGATATCTATGCAATAACTTGACGGGGAGTGTTGGAAAGTTGGTAGCAATTTTTTAAGATAGGTTCTGATTTTTTTGTAATTATTAGGAAAAGGAAATTAGTTATGGGAATCCCTTGATAGGAGGATCCAATTTAGGAATAGAATATTTTAGTTTTATTCTTTCCTAATTTTCTGGCTTCAATTCGCAGCCAATGTATAATATATATGTGTATTCATTATTTGGTGAAATATAGAAAAGAATTCCACGTTTACTAACAGTACATTGTGTTAAGATTAAAAGTTTCAAGTGTATTATGCAAAAAGTGAATTGTTCAGAGTACAACAATGCAATTTACTAAAAAAAAACATTGATTTAAGTTTCGATTCGATTGGTATGTAAACATGCGTAATTGTTATTGAACTTAGGTCGGGAAAATTAAATTCTTCGCTTTACAATGGGGTTGAGTATGGTTTTACTGCTAATTTATACTACAAGTGTAAATTAAAGAAGAATGATCACATATATTCCTGTAATTTTGAATTTTGTCTAACTAATGTTACAATAATCTTATTGGGACATTCTTAAAAATATATTATGGTAATTTTAGGTGGTTTGCATTCAATGCAACATTGCCCTCGATTTATGCAATATTTAAAGAAAAAAATTAGTTAAGATTTTTTACGGAAGTTAATTGGCATGTGCTATATAATATTGGAGTACTTGTAACTTTATTTTGTTTAAAACTAATTAATATTTAAAAAAGTTAATTTAATTTAGAAATTGTAGATGTTTGAGAAAATATTAAGAAATTAAAAGAAAACAATCTCTACTTTCAAAATTTGTATGATTGTACTTGACACTATGGTCTCGGGTTTGAGTCTCAAAAGATAGGAGTGAAATCCTAATCCCTGCAAAGTATATATA
>CAMOHE010044886.1:0-62068 GCA_946598075.1 Artocarpus hirsutus
ATCTTTGTATCTGAAGAGAAAAACCAAAAAAAAAAAAAAAACGATGTCATCGAAAATTCAAAAAACCAGACATTAACGTGTTACATCGAGTTAGTGAGGGAAACAGATCTTACAAGGGACGTAAGCGATAATAAGGGCGACGAGAACGGCATCAGCGAAAAGCAAAGCGCAGGCGAACACGAATTTTCGATTCCCGAGAATTTCCGCCGCCACACCCTCCGATCTCCGCCGCCGTTGCGTCGCCGATTTCGCAGC
Organism: Artocarpus hirsutus; assembly: GCA_946598075.1. Lineage (NCBI taxonomy): Eukaryota > Viridiplantae > Streptophyta > Magnoliopsida > Rosales > Moraceae > Artocarpus > Artocarpus hirsutus. The sequence continues at coordinate 256 of CAMOHE010044886.1, forward strand.
CATGGCTGAATTCAGTCGTCCTTAACTAGCGAAGACGAAGAAAACGACTCCCGATCGATCATAACCAAACTGAAACGGATTGTTGTGGGCCACCGAACTTGGGCCGAACTTCAAAGCCCGTAGGCCCAAACAACATAACATGGGGCTTGTTAATAGTTTACGAAAGGGCATTTTCGTCATTTAACTTATACGTAACGTGTTTTGCCGCGAATCATCGACGGACATATTTTTCGACGATTCTAGTTCTATGGATAAGCGAACGGGGATCCGATCAGCCTCTACAAAAGCTATCCAGATGTTTCCTTGTAGTGAAATCATTCGCAGGATTGTTGCCACGTGTCCTTCCAATACTTCGAATCCACGAGAACCGCCACGCTACGACGACCTTTTTCCATCCCATTCCACTGATGTCGATTTCCTCTTTCCACGCGTCTCTCCCTTTCTCGCTCGCCAAACAGAGAATGCAATATAAACTCCGCCGCTTAAAACTCCTTCACAAAACCTCATTCTCTGTCTTTTTCTATGATATGGAATCCGAAAATCTCAAGCAGCGACCGACCGGAGAGTCCTCCGCCGATATAGCCGCCGTCTCTGAAACCACCACCGCCGGGGATGATAAAGCAAGAGCGCCAAGAGAGGCGGTAGACGCGGCAGGGCCAGAGCTGCCCTGGCCAAACGCGGGCTTAGGTCGTTGGCTGTTGCGGTCTCCGTACCGGTCACCCTCACGCTCTTGGCCGTTTACTTAGGCTCCAGCGACAGCTACACGAATACGACAGCGTCGAAGCCGCCGTTTTGGTTCCCGCCTCTCTGGGCCCTGCACTTCACCTCCATGGTCTCAGCTTTCTTGATGGGCTTCTCGGCCTGGCTTGTATGGGCCGAAGGAGGGTTCCATGCGTGTCCGACGGCCCTTTATCTCTACTTGACCCAGCTCGTTTTGAGCCTGGTTTGGGATCCGCTTGTGTTCGGGGCCAGGTCGAGTTGGGCCGGGTTGGTTATGTGTGTGGGGATGTTGGGGGCTCTTATTGGGTGTTACCTGGCGTTTAAGGTGGTCAATCGGTTTGCGAGTGAAGTTATAAAGCCTTGTTTGGCTTGGACAGCTTTTTTGGCGCTTGTTAATCTCACGCTTGTCTACCTCTGAATTTCTACGTATGTGTGTGTGTGTGTCTTCACATATATATATACATATATAGCCGTATAATAAAAAAAATGTTGTTTTATAAATTGGATTCAGTTGTTTGCCGTTACATTTGTGGCATAAAGGTAATCTTTCATAGATTGAATTTTGTACCTTTGGAGTTGTGTTGCTGCAAAACTTAAATCACTTGTTTCAGTCACATACCAACTTCAAACTCTTCTTGTACGAATTGTACAATTCTTGTTATCGGCAATACCCAGAATCCCCCACTATTAAAAAAAGCGTATTGATGATGATAGCGATAAAAACTTCCAACATGAAGCACAAGCTGAAAATTATGCAATAGTTGAGAACTTCTCGAACGATTATGGTATAACGGTGATACAAAGAACTCTGATAGAATCATTTCAAAACATCAAAAGGGTGACTGAAAATTTAAAACAAAAAAAGAATAAAAAATCATCACGATTTGTTTGTTGTTTCAAGTATCTTGAATGATTTTTGTTCCTGATAATATTTCCCCCTAGACAGGACAGAAATAGAAGTAGATTGCATCTTTTTTTTTCCCCCCTATTTTAGTGAAAAATGATGTTGAAAAAAAATTCCACCTTTACAAATGTTCAACATGAGTGATAGCGTGTGTGAGAGAGCTTCAAATATGGTGATCTTAACTCAAAAGGGCTAAGTCAACTTGGGCAAGCTTCCTCTGAGTAATGGAGATTCTCCTCTCCTGCTGTAATTCCTGTCCTTTCCACTTTCAATAGACCGGAATCTTCATATTTCATGCTTAGGGCATTATTATCTTCAACGCTAGTTGTTCCCTCAACTCGGCTGAAATGCATCACACAAGACGATTCTAGTGAGACAATGGCAATCCCATCTTCAAATCTCATTAGATCAACATGTACACAGACTCCCTGGAATCAGTATCAATTAGTGTGCTACTTTGGTTGCCAAGATGAAAAGCAATAAAAGAAAATATCATGATCAAAAGAGATATATAGTGAAGTATTCTCTCACCTCACCTGGACGGTATAGATTTACAATGAGTTGATCAAAGAGTGGATTTCTTGACATTCGTCAACAGGATCAAGAACATAATGGTGGCTCGAAAGCACCGCATCACGAATGGAATCTGAAATCTCAATTGCCCATGATGGAAGCTCTCCGAACCTCATAGCCTATATATATATATATATATATATATATATATATATATGTATGTCTAAAGATCAACCATATATTGCAGGACAAATCAAGGACATTTAGCAATCTCAAGTTTATTTTCGGGCAATAAAAACAAAATCCCATATCAGAAAATCAACTTAATATGCACCTGATTCTGCAATAGTTATGAGTTTGTGTATGTCAAAATATCGCAATAAAAGGGATTTAAGAAGATAAAAAAAAATGAGGAGGAGCTAATTAAAAGGCACCGTTTTGGAGGGAGGAGAGCAAGGACGATTGTCGTTGGGGAGAAAGGAAGCCTCTGCAGAGCCACAATCCCTTGATTTCTTCGAATCTTTCCCAGGAGCGATTCCATTTCGGCCGAGGTTCTTCTTCTTCGTCGCTGCCTGATGATTCGGATTCGCCGAAGACTTCTATGAGAAGCGCCTTGTTGTCGGTTTCCATTTTTCTGTTCATCTGCAAGAGACTCGGTTCGGTGTCGGAGCATTTGGACTCTGATCAATTGGGGCCATGAAGTGTTAACGTGGGCTGACCCGAGCCGCGCTTATTCGGTTCGGAGAAGGGTGAACTAGGGAAAAATATCAAAGTAGGGTGAATGAAGGAAAATATTATGGGAAATTTTCATTAAAAAAAATTATATTTTATAAATGTCATAATTATTTATTTATGACATAATTTAACATATAATATAAATGATAATATGGTATAAACTTTTATAAATAAACACACCTTTTAAACACCTGGCACAAGATGTAATTTAAGTTGTGCTTGGAAAAGCCGGGAAAGAAAAAAGACTCTATTTTCTACTCAAAAGTGACAAGAAAGGTTTTATATGTATTATTTGTTGACCCGTACAAATCCATCAATCTCCAATCTCGTCGCAACCAAACCTCACAGCCATGGATCAAAGAACAAGAAAAGCATAAATATAAATCATAGTAAAAAGAATGACGCGATGATTTAGAGCAATTTGGCTCAACGTAGTTTACGTCCATTACAATTGTTGAGATTTTCTTTGAATTATTGAGATAACACACTCCAACTCACTATTACATTCTCTCTCAAGATAGAATGTAAGCAAGAAAAATGTACAGCCTTATCGAAGAAAGAAAGTCTAAATTCTTAGCTAATCTTATGCTTCACCAATTCACCTATTTATGACAGTCCTTTTCATGCAAATAACCATAGGGTATGGTCCACCCCACGTACTTCATATTCAAACATATAATTCAATGCAGGGGCAGAGCTAGGATTATTTTCAAGGAGGGCATTAGCTAAGAATGTGAAAAACACTAGAAACTATTAATATATCAACTTTCAATAGTATAAAATAGCTAGAAGGATATGCCTATTCATTTTGTTGAATTTTGTATTACTTAAATGCAAAATTTTCTTTAAAGTTTAGTTTTTTCTTAATTTACTATTCTCTTCGAAGTTCAATTTAGTTTAACAAAAAAAAAAAGAGTAGAACACTTATGAGAGAATGATTTTGATGGAGCAAAGTTGATAACAAAGTATTTAGTTAGTGCAAACGAGATGCATGAAAAGTATTTAGTTAGTGCAAACGAGATGCATGAAAAAAGTCTTAAGTATAAACACAATCAAAAAAATTATTTTAGTTAGGTAATTAGGAAAATGTACTTACGAACGTCATAATAAAAAAAATAGAATTATTTTAGAGAATTAAAAAAATATAAACAGAGGCGCATTTGGGAAACATTATTGAAATGAAGATTAATAAGGTACAAATAAAAAATAATTTTCATAGGAAAAAATTAAAGGAAAAATCTGTTAAAAATGGGGGTGTTGGGGGTGTGCTCGGTGTTCTTTTTCAAAAGACCGCTCCTCGGTTGTCTGACCATCCTACTCAAACACAGTCGTTTCTAATACATCCACAATTCCCCTCTAAACAGCATTTCCTCCTGAGGTGCTCCCCAAGGCCTCCGCCGACCACCACTCAAGACATCACCTCCTGGGAAGAACATACGCTTCGGACGGACAAATATGGTCTTTACCCAGGTAACAACTCATCTTTAAAGGTCGACACATGGCCTCATCTCAGCCGTCTGATGGAGAATTGACCTCCTTCAAGATCATGCCACCTATCACCTACCATCTAACACCACCTGATGGGACACCCAGATCACGGGTCAAACATGCCTAACACCCGACCTAGGTGGTGGCCTATAAATTGAAAGCATTTATTCCACCTAGGAGGTAATGTGTACTTCCTCACCTAACCGCACTCTCAATCTCGACCGAACAGGTACCTGACTTGAGCGTCGAAGAGTCTTTGATCGGTACCACACCGGTGTCCCCTTGATCTCTAAAGAATCCCTCTTCTTATAGCAAGTTCTCAAAAATATACATGGTTTGGGTCAACATTGAGACGTTGGTGATGACACTTAGGTTGATCCCAAGCATATTGCATGAGACCATGCAAAGTAATCTCTATTAGCCTTTAAGAATTCCACTATAGTATTTTTTATCTCTAGATTGAGCTGCGAGCCAACGTTTACTATCGAACGCTTCTTTTCGAGGTCTATCTACACTTCATCTAACTATTTGAATACTGGTTCCCCTCGCTCTTAATTGCTTGACCCACTTGACAGGCTCGTCTGTAGTTGCTATAAGGCTGACTTTTTTTGCTTCATTGCCATCAAATAGCAATTCCTGGCTGTATCTTGGCTTCCTTGAATTTCTCTTATCCCGTGCTTCGTTATGAAGTGGATTCGCTGATGGTAAATAGATAAGATTGCTTTCATTGAATGTATCCACAGTCATCCAAGGATTATATTGTACCCAGAGAGACAGTCCATAATAAGGAAATTCATCATTTTGTTCTCCCCGACCACATATACTGGCAATTTTATTGTTCCCAAAGCTGAGGTAGCCTCTCCATTAAATTTGACCAGTGTCATGTTTAATTTTTCTATCTCCTTCTCGTCAATTTCCATTTCTCTTGATGTTGAGAGAAAAAGAATATGTTGAGCTCCTGTTGCCAATGAGTATCCTTCTAATTTCACAATTTACGATGCTAAATTTGATCACCAAAGTGTCATCGTGTGGTCTGTCGAGTCTTGACACTTCGTCAGTATGAAATGAAATGGAGTGCTCTCCATATTCCTCTGCTATGGAACAGGTAGTTGCTTGGTTCACCGTCCTCTGATGGGCCTTTATCTAGTTGGTGGAATCTTTGCTGTAAACTGAGCCTCCATAAATGGCTCCAATTACCTTCCGTACAGGCGGCTGTGGTAGAGTCTTCTCTTGAGCCTGTTAGTTCTCTTGTCCATTCTGCTTACATAGTCCAAGTCCTCCAAGTAAGTGTATTTTAAGTTAATTGCATGAATGTAAGTTTAATAATAAGTATAAGATTTAGTTGTTTAATGATAAATGCCCTAGTGTATAATTTAGTAGTGAAATCTTATCTCATTCCCATAATTAGAGGTTCCTTCCTAAGCTAGTGATTCTTTTAGAAAGAACTCAAAACCAATGGTCATGGTTAGATTAATTATATGGTTGAATTTGACTCAAGGACCAAAACAACATAAAGGAACAGAATGTGGAAAGAAAGTATTGAACTTCCTTTATGGAGAACAAGTTTCTAATCATAAGTTAATGGAAATTAAGATATAGAATGACCTAAATGAATTTGCATGACTATGAGGATTTGGAAGTCTTTTATTATGTAAGAAATAATGTGACCTAAAATGTGGCGTCCGACTCGGGCGTACTCTCTCAAGCCTCCATAGGACCCACCTTGCGGGGCCTTCGGACTTATGGCTCTTATTGGTAGACCATCCCCGTGCCGCCCCACTCATCCGTACTGTCCCCTCTGGGGGTGTAGTGTCCCTTCTGGGGCCCTCTAGGCCCTCAGGGTTTTTCTTTCGCGTCCCTCGAGTTCGAACCTCAAACCTCTCTTAAGAGGTTCTTATTTCCTTCTCGAGTACCAATTGAGCTAGTACAAAATTGCTATGCTTAATATCTAGACAAAATTACTATGCTATCTCAACAACATAGCAATTATGCATCACCAATGAAAACATACTTTAAGCATAACAATTTTGTCGAGATATTGCAACTCTTTGACTTGATCTTTAAAGCTTTATGTATAGAAATACAAACATAAAAAATAATCAAAGCATTTGAAAATTATTTTCTTCATGCCATAGGTGAGTTTTGAGACTTATCTGGACTTAGCTCTAGCGTTCTTGTTTCGTTCCTTTTTCCTTTTATTAGTCAACTTTTGTGTCCTGTTTCAAATGACACCTGACTGTTAGCTAACCTTTCTCATTGTCGACTTTTTCGATCGATAACAGAACTTAAATATTAACCGTTCATTCCTTTTACTTAACCTTGTTCATATCTATTTATTTCTCTGTTACTTAACTTTGTAACTTATCAATTTATCTTTCTTTTACTTAACTTGAATGTCTTTTAGTCAAATTTCTCGACTTACTTGATGGTTTTGCTACTTAACATGATACAGATCATTTTTCATCTAAGAGTGTTTTGCTAATTCGAAGTACTCGGCTCTGTTCAAACAGTTTCTTTTGAAAATGATGATTTTACCCTTAACGAGTTTTTCGTAAGCCTTGTAACTTTACTAAACTTCTCATTTTACTTTACCATCCTGATGCTTATGGAGTATAGAAAAATTCCCGCTTAGGGGCATTTTTCTAATTTGGTCGTTTCGGGATCCATTTTGACCTTTTTAAGAAAAATTACCATTTTACCCTTGACATGTCTCAAAAAACTTTCAGAACCTATTTTAAACCAAAACTTTCATTTCTTTCCTTCTCGTAACATTACAAAAAATAAAACATTAGTTTTCTTTTCATTAAAATCTATTTAATCAAAACTTTACATTTTTTACCGTAATGCAAAAATCTTGATGTTTTCACCTTTAATGTTTTTCTCACATTCTTACTTGATAAAAACTCTTAATCCTTTCAAACTTGAAACTATGGTTACTTACTACCCACAGAATTGCAAGAAACCAATATTTTCTCAGTGAAAATTCAATTGCATAGCTTTACAGTTTTGGCAAGAAACACAAAAAACTTGACATTTTTTCCCCCGAACAAAAAATAACCATCTTATACTAAAATGCTTAGTTTTTCAAAATGATTAAAACTTCCTTAAACTCCTAGGCCTAATTAGAACCATTACATGTTATTTTCTTTTTTCATGAAATTTTGTGCCTAAAATCTCGTAAAATTCATAACTTACAATCGGTAAAGAATTTTCACAAATTGTCTGTGAATCTAACCTTTTGATGAGGTCTATAACTTTTGTGTTTTAAATTTCCTCAAAATCATTCATCTTAATGGTGTTCTTGAAAGGCTAGAACAAAAATCATCTTGTTTCGGCTTGTTCCGATCAAAGTTCGAGAAAAATTTCTTCACAAAGTTGTATGGGTTGATGTTTCCAATAATTTTTTTGTGTTGAACTTAGAAAATGACTCAGCCTCTAAGGGCCTCAAATACTCAATTTCTTCAAAAAGTCCTTAAAACACCCTTTTGCATCTTAACTTTCTTTAACCTATTATTTAATGCTTAATCACATTTAAACATTTCCAAACATTTAATTAAGTACTTAATACTTCAAATAACCATGCCGTAAAGTCATTCAAACATTACTTAGTTCATAAAGTTTCCATATACAAATTTTATGAAAATAACAAACTTTTCAAAGCTAAGGTTTAGAGTTTTACCAAGAAATTTCCGAAGCTTTGCACCTCTTTTTTAATGCTTGGAACTCTCCAAACATCCTTATCATTATTTATGACAAAACCCATAAAAATCTAACTAAATATGAAAAATTTGAAGGGATTCATGTGTAACGACCCACCTACGTGGTCGTTACTTAACTTGAACGTAATCATAATTTCAACAAACTTTAACATAAAGTACTAAAATTATGGAAATAAAATTTTTTCCTTAAATGGATTCTTAATCATCATTTCTCAAAACTTAATCATTTGCATACTTCACAACATTAATTTTCTTAAAACATAATCATAATAATTTTCTTGAAACATTTCCTCTGAACATAAGAATAATTATTTTAGAAACCTCTTTCTTTAAAATGTTTCTTTATGTAAATAAAACTATTTCAAAAGAATTTTAAATCAAATGATGAAATAAAATCATACTAGATGCTTTTTAAAACTTCCTTAAAACCATCATAATAATTTCTCAAAGCATAACCATCGAAACTTTCATATTAATAAATTCATAAAACATATTCATAAGTTATTTCTTTTAAAACGTTTTTCATAAGCGTTTTTCATTAAACATTTCTAATACGTTTTTCATAAATGTCCTTCACAAACCTTTCCTTGAAAACATAAAAATGTTTTTTATAAACATTTAATATAAAATAGAAACATACATAAATTCGTAAACTCATAATGCCGAAATATTATAAATTGCATAGTGGTATCCATACCCATCACCACGATTTATCCGCCGCTCACCACTGCCCATCAATGTCACTGACAGGTTTTCTTACCTACAGTATGAACATACTTAATGAGCTTTTGCTCAGCAAGTAGGAAATCAGTCTCGCAAAACATAATTAAAAAAATCATTTTAAATAAAAATATGCATGAACATTTTATGCTGACTTATCAACTTGTTTTATGCTTACTTACTTAAACTATAACTTGTCTTGTAACTTAACTTTCCTTATCTTATAAATTTTAGTGTTCATACCAGCCTCATTAATCATGAAATCATAAACATGATGCTTCCTTTGTGGAAGACTTGAGACCATCAAACATCGAGGTCATAACTTTAACTTTACTTTAAGTATCTCACAACAAGGAGGCTGGTATGACACTTCCTTTTGATCTTTGTTTGACCTTCTTTTTAGTTTTAGTGAGCATATTGAATGCTATCACATTATATGCAAACTCAATTGTAAATCATAACTTGTACTCTAAAACTTATTGCATAACAAATGCAATTTTAAACTTATAACTTGAACCGTAAAACTTTATGCATTAAGAAAATACAAACATACTTTAAACATAATTATTACAAATATATTGCAAATCCATATTGCGTTCATCACTTTACATGATCATACCAACACATGACATGGCACATCATAACATACACAATGTAACAATTCACCGTTCATGTATTTTCATAACTTTTTATAAATACATTTAAAACATTTTATTTTAAAACTATTCATACTGTAAGCGAGATTCCTACTTACTGAACTTCAAGCTAAGCGGGTCCAGTTGTATCTTGTTATATCTATAATCTACGAAGCATCCTCTACAGTGCTCCTTGAGCCACTACGAATGGCTAGAAACGCTTCCTGGAGATCATACATTGCTAAAAATGTCATTCTGAACTCCGTCACTGTAGTTTGAATCGTTTCGATCCGCGTACAATCGATACAGACGACTTTCATCAGAGTGAAATTAGCTCAAACGGAGGTCACCATCGTGTTTAGAGCGTTGAAATGAGTTGAGAAGCGGGCTCGAATCGTCGATCGGAGGTCTGGATCACAAAAACCCTAAGTTGCAGTTGATCGGTCGTCGACTAATGTTGACCGGCGTCAATCGGGCTCCATTGGCAGCTGGGCTCAAAGCTACACCTCTTAAATCGACCCTTCTGAGTCTAATGACGATGTCAATTTCATTAGATTCGGCATCCTTTTATGCTAATTGAAGCTGCCGTCGATGATGTAAAGTGGCGGACTCCGATCTTAGTCTTCCGGCACTCGTGCTCCAAAATTGACTAAGGGCTTTCGTTCCCCATCTCACTCTAAGTATTTCCCCTAACATGGGGCTGCTCTACACTGCATCTACATGGAATAATGGCTCCGCCTCCTCGCAATGGCGCTAGACGTCGGGTCTTGGATCTCTGGCGATCGATGGCCGTTTCATGCAATTGAGGAGTCAATTATCTTCCTCTCAACCCTCTAAAGGTTTTCATGCCAGCAATTTGGCACAAAACCACCTAGAATGACAAACCCATGTTAGCCCACAGCGACGACGGCAGCGGCGGCGGCCCTCATCAATTTTCGACTTGTAGCTGAGCTAAGGCAGAATTATGTAGGGGTTCTCACTCCTCGTCACAGTTTAAGGTTGAACGGTGGCGGCGGTGTACCTTACCACCGCCGTGAGTGGCAGTTTTGTAGGTGGTGCAATGGTAGCGATGTGGTAGCTCCATTGTGCTTCTCTGGCTAGAATTGAAAGATGAGGCTGGTACCATCTTGTTCCTCTCGTCGTGTTGAGTCTATGACACTAAGACCATGTTGATTGGTGGTCGAATGGTGAAGATATCTCGTCAAAAAATTTAGGTGTTTTTGCCACTTCGAGCGCGCGCGTGTGGCTTCATGGCACACCGTTGGACTCAGCTCATCGTGAGCTTCCCGTTGGTGCGAGAGGTGTCGAAAACAGTCACGAGAATCTTGATCGGAATTGAAAGAGAGAGAAAATATAGAGAGAGAAAGAGATGATCTTTTGTAGGATTTTCTTCCCATTTTGCTGCATTTTTTGTATTTATAAACAATAATGTTGGTCTTTAAAATCTATACTATGTCATGTTCGGTTTAATCAAATTTTGATTTGTAAACATAACTATACACTTAATTGTACTCTTTAAAACTATAAATTTCTTACTCTTTTGAAATAATTACAGTAAGTTCTAATCTCTTACTATATTATTATCTTATTAAAATATTCGTATTTTCATAAAAATCGTTTTCATAAATTTGTCCATATTGTATGGATTATTCTTGACATCATAACATTATATTGTTACATGTCTCACAAATAAAGCACATAAATTTGTACATTCATAACATTATTTATTTCTAAGGTCTTTTAACTATTAAAACCTTAGAAACTTGCATGTTAATAAGTTCTACACTTATACTTTCTCAAACATTAGCTGAGTAATTATGGAAAAATCCTTAATTAATCACATTTATTAATTTCTAGATTTTTCTTGGTCATTATAATGGGCAGGAGTGGCTAGTTCTCTTTAGAGTAGAAATATGGCTTAGTTCTTCAATTTTGCAGTAAAGTTTTTGTCTCATTTAAACACCTCATAATGGACTAAATTGCCATTAAAAATTTGCTCCAAATCACCCATCCCAAAATTAGATTTAGGGGGCATGATGTGGCTATTTTTTCATCATTTAGATGTCTCCAAGTGGGCCTAACATTATTTCTTTAATAGTCCATATTTACACTGCACTGTGTTTTTCTTATACTGTTGGTATCTTTCTCATACTACCTGTATTCTTTTCTATATTGTTTTCCATGGTCCATAAGCTCTCGCTCCCACATCATCTACAAAGTATGATTTCTATACTGCTTAGTTTTACATAGTCTAATTTCTTTATTGAATTATTTTATGCAGTACAATTCATATTCTGCTTAACTTTATGCAGTATAATTCCTATACTGCTTAGCTTTATCAATATAATTCGTATATTGCATGGCTTTATTAGTGTAATCTTTACACTATATTATTCTCATACTGTATAATTTTCATACTGTGCATTTCTTATACTATATTTCTGTCTTAAAATTTATTGCAACACATTCTACAACAAGTAATCTTTCTATCTTATTTTAATATCCTTCCTTGTTTTAAGTCTATGACGTGATTTTTAACTTTCAAAATCCCAGTTTTATATTTATGAAATTTTATTATAAAAATTAGATTTAAATAATAAACCTCGTGACACGAAAATTACTCGTTAAATTCTTAACAAATTTTTTAACATAAAATTAGCTCATAAATTTGTTCATAAATTACTTAACATAATCCTTAATTATTGCATGTTTAATGCATTAGAAATTCTCGGTGTCACAATGGTTCACTCTTTAATAAAAGTTACGTCCACTATTCTTCACTATGATGAAAAGATTGATATAGATTACAAAGTATTTAAAAAATTTGATATAAAACTCTTCTGTTTTCAATAGAGCTTTAGTAAATTCCTGCCTGCCTATTATGGAGCTCTATGCCCTATTTATAGAGAGTACCCATGAGATCGTGGCTTTAATCTAATGAAAGGAGTGGGCATAATAATGCTTGTAGTAATGGGACACGTGTCGATCCTTGATAGGTTATAAACATCAGTCCCTTGCCTATGTTCCACTTCGTGGCGCAGCGAATATCTCCTTATAACTACTAAACTCACATTATTGATTCCAACAAATCGACCCTTAGCAAATATGCGATAGCAAATGATGCGTAAATTCATCCCAAGCGAGCCAAATAGAAACTACAATCGAACCACAGATATCGAATCGATCAATGCCACCAATCGAACGAGCAATGAGCTGGCGATCCTAATAGTAAGAATTTAGGCCAAGTCAATCACTTCCATTGGGCTCGATTCGTTTTGATTGCAACTTGGTCTTCCCACACTAGGCCTTTGCTTAATGATTCGGGCTTGACCACATCATACATTTACAATGTTTATAATATTTTATTTCCTTTGTTTTCGTTGAACATTCTATTTTGTTTGCTTTACCTATTATACAATAATTTTTTTAATATTTAAATGAAAGTTCAATGAACATTGTAGGATAGATTTTGAAAAGGAAATAAAAATTAATCTTTTGTACAACAATTAAGATTGTCCTTGACAGATGATTAATGGATGGATGACAGATTATTTATGTTTGTTAAAAAAAAATCATGTCAACATCTTTAACAACTATTGTTGTAACATTTTAGCGCCTTAAAACCTGTTAGCGACAATAGTAATATTTAATAAGGGTTAATTACATAACTATTATTAGGGTATGAGTTGGTTGGGCCCAAATCATGGAACCAAAGCCCAATGTAGAAAGTCCGTAGTTCGAACGAAGCAAGTCAAGCCCAATGGGAGAACTTGGTTCGTTCAGTTATTAAATGATCATTCATTTTGAGGGATTAGAATGGGTTCGATCTTGGCAATTGATTAATCAGTTCGATAGGAAGATCTTCATTCGATCCATTTAAAGACAAACAATCTATTATAATTGCAACTCTTGGCTCATTGGAATCAATATGCTCAATAGCTATGAGGAGAAATCCACTAACTCACGTAGTAAATCATAGAAGCGTGGTCTGAAACTCACACCTAATAAGGAGATGCCACGTGTCCCATTACTCTGAGCATCATTGTGCCCATTTTTCCAACTAATTGAAGCCAATGATCTCACAAAAGACCTTTATAAATAGAGGTTAAAGGCATCAATTACAGGGATTCGAATTCATACATTCTTATTTTTACTCTGCAGAAATAACTCGAAATACAGAAGAATCCCATCTTGGCAAGTTTCTCATTTCTCAACACAAACAATTGTGCTTTGTACCGATTTCATCATATAATGGAGAACAGTAAACGTAGCTTTGGTTATAAAGTGAACCACTGTAAAATCTCGAATGTGGTATCTTTTATATTACAAAATTTTACTTCTATTTACCATCCAATAATCGGTTTTGCTTAAATATAAAGCGTTGCTAATGTTGTTTGTGAGGTTTGTTATGACCTAATAGCGGTGATTTGAAGGCCTAATCATTCCGAAACAATAAATTATTTTAGCTCTAATCTCATTTATTTTATTATAGATCCAACGTCTACAATTATACCTTCTAATTTTCATCATTTATCAATTTATCCCTTTGTTTTTGAAAACTATAAAAGTGTCATTTGAATTTGAAAAACTTATTTTAATTTTATTCCTCATAAACATAGAGATTATATAAAGTTACACTTATTAAACCTAATTTGTTTATGAAATATATGTTTCTTCTTTGAGAAAAATTTTAAAAAATATATTTTAAAATTTAAAAAAACCATAAAACATTATTTTTTTTTCAAAATTTGATGTTTTGTTTTAGAATTTTTTTATATTTTTAATATATAAAATATTTTTATAATTATTTAAGGAATAGCCATGTCATGTCTTCTAATTTTTTCTATTCATAAATATGAAATTGAAATAAGTTTTTAAAATTCAAAAGATACTTTTACACTTTTTAAAAACAAAAAGATAAACTTATAAATAGTTAAAACTATAATATACAATTATATAATTAATCTTGTTTAATAATTATTTATTTTGTTAAATATTTGTTGAAGTTATTTGACCCATTGATTGAATTCTTTGGCTTCATAAGTCATGACTAGCCATGACTAAATTTTCCACCTTCATCACAGCCTTCAACTAAAAAAAGAAATATTTTTAAAACATACATTTTTTTATAATCATTTCAGAATGAGCATGGATGTTTAACCAAACACTACTACCACTTCATTACTGACGCGTGAATTAGTCCCACCGCCGTCCCGTCGGGTTTAAAATGATTTTTCTTTAAAACATGTCCCAAAATTTTTCGACAATAATAGAAGTTTGTTCGAATTCGTAGAAGAAAGTACCGTTTTTGCACCCCGAAGAGGGATGGGCAGAACTGGACCATCCGATCCATACTTCTCGGGTCCCGTACCGTGAGGAGTACCATATCAGCGAACATACATCCTCACCCTCACAGCCCGCACTCCGACACGAACCGATATCGTTCCCGTTGCACATGACCACGTGTCGCGATCTTGTCTGACATCATCACGTTTCTCTACCAGCCACGTGTCAGTGCAGACACGCCCACGCTTCATCTTCCTCGAAACCAAAAGCTCACGGCGAAAATGGTATCGTTGACGCCCTTGACCAACCTCTGCATCCACAGCCCGCCACGTGGCGAGAGAGTCCTCACCGCAGCTGTCGATAAGACTGGGGATTGACGACTTGGATTCCTATATATCAGGAACCTATACTAGATTTTGGTTCGTAATCAAAATTTCCGTAATTTTACTGGGTTTTTGAAGTGTTTGACACTTTGCTTTTGAAGATTCGTGCGAAGATGGCTGATTCAGATGTCAAACAGCAACCAGAGACGGTAAATTTGCTTTCTTGAATCTTGATCTAGTCTTTAAAGGTTGAGGGTTTTAGTAGATAACTGAAGATTTGATAAAAACGAGGTTTTGACAAATACTGATTTGGGTTTTTGGTTTTTTCACAGGAAATCTACTCTGAAGGCTCAAGTTCAAGAAAATAGTAATGACAATGGTGAGAAGAAACTCAAGTACTTGGAATTCGTGCAAGTGGCGGCGATCTACATCGTGGTCTGCTTCTCGACCGTCTACGAGTACGCGAACGAAAACTCCTGTCCGCTCAAACTGGGGGTTCAGACCGTCGAGGGCACAGTGAAGACCGTGATTGGACCCGTCTACGAGGAGTTACACGATGTTCCATTTCAACTTCTCAAGTTCGTCGATGGAAAGGTTGGTAATTTTCAAAATTTTTTATTAATCTTCATCGGCGCACGTTAGCGGATTGATCTGAAAATGCGCCGTCCGGCCGAGTTTGCAGATGGACGATGCGCCAAATGAGGTGGACGGACACGTGCCGTTGCTGGTGAAGCAGGCGTGGAACCCGCCGGTGGTGGTACAGACGGTGGCGGCGGAGGTGCGGAGCTCCGGCGTGGTGGACGCCACCAAGAGCGCGACGAGGGCTCTGTACGCCACCTACGAGCCGGCGGCGGAGCAGTACGCGGTGGCGGCGTGACTGTGTCTGAACCGGCTTCCGGTGTTTCCTTAGGTGGCGCAGATCGCGGTACCGACGGTGGCGTACTGGGTGGCGAGGTACAACCAGGGGGTGTCGTACGCGGCGGAGAGGGGGTGCGACGTGGGGTCGTAGCTGCCGTTGATCCCGGTGGAGAAGATCGCCAAGGTTTTTGAGGAAGGTGAGAGTGGCCCCAGAGTCACGCCCAATGGGGATGCTCATGTTGAAGCGCACTGATCGGAGCCGTTGATTTGGTGCCTCTTGAAAAATTTCTCTTTTTCTCGTGCAGTTTTTGGAGGTTATTTTTAGTTCTAGGCTTGGCTTGAACATGAAGTGTGCTTGGATAAATCGAATTCTATGAGAAATGAAGGGCTCTCCTGTTTTGAAATCACTCATTGTCCCTTTTTTTCTTTGATGGTCAATATCAGAAAAAACTTGTCATCTCCTATGATTATATTCGCCTGTAAGGAATTTTGACGATATCATATGAATAATGGCCTTGCAGATGTGGTTTCTTAGGATTGAAAAGGTAAAAAGAAAAAGATTAGAGAACACAAATAATGATAATGGCGTTGTATACAAGAGACTGTTTCTTTAGGTCATCCCTATCGCCTTTTTTTATACTGTAGTCTGTTTTTTGTTTGGCTCATCAAGCTAGTTTTTAACTTATTAGTTGCTTTATTTTAAAACACGCTTGTACGTATTGCTCTTAAGTTGGTGAGCCGATTTGCTTTGTTTGCGGGAACACTTGGTAGTATTATGTGAACTCCTCAGAAAGCAAACTTGTATGAATTTTACAAATGTAATAGAAAATGAGGGGACGTTTACTACAATGTGCTAAGATTGCACGTGTGTCGCGCTTACCCTCTTCTTGACAAACTTTACCACCCAATGGTTTACCCTTTTTGCCTTTCTGGTTTGCCTAAACGAGGTTGAGTTTTTGGTGCAGTAAATTGCTATTCCGTGTTTAAAGGAAGTGGAAAGTGTTTTACGGGGATAAAAGGTTGAAACTCTTTCACGGCTTCATTGTTTGCAATAGACTTCAGAAGAAAAATAAGCAACTATACTCTTTCAATTGGAGGTTATTCTGGCCAGGTTACAAGCTAGAAGTGCATTACAGACCTCTCAATTGTTGGGTTCGTTCAAAACCCACACGGGATAATATTTTACGACGCCGAAAAGGCAGAAATAACTTCATCGCAAGAAGAAGAAAATGACATCACAAAGAAGCCAAGGATAAGAAAGCTTGGCAAGAGAATACGGCAATAGCAGCAACATCTGCTACTTAAACTAAAAGGAAAAGCTACCACCAGACATTTATTGCATTCCCTCAAGGTTCCACCTCATTTCCAATACATTCCGCGCAATAAGGACTTTATATCTAACAACATGAGTTCAACCACAAACAAAAATAAACAGGCTAATAATTGTGAAAATGTAACAAAATGGAAATAGATGACAAGTGAATAAAGCACGTAAACTAGTAGAGAGAGTAGCTCTCTGCAGCAGCCCCAGGCCAGAGGTTCTTACAAATGCTCCTGACAATAGGGAGAAGCGCGACGAGCGCGATTTGAAGCTGTTCCGAGCTGCTAGTTCTAACCGAAATCTGTCCGCTGAGCTTGTTGTTCAACCCTGCACGAACAGCCACCTTGTAGTTCCTCCCAAGAGAAAATTGGGACTGCAAATTAGCCCCCAGTGCCAAGTCCCCTCTCCACTTGACCAGAGAGAGACCAAGCGAAGATTGGTCTTGGCCAATGGGGAAATCTGCCTCCCTCAGACGCACTTCCAAGTTTGCTCCATAAGCAGAGTCACTCTGAGACTTCACAATACCACTGCTGCCCACCAACACCACCCTCTTCCCAAGCACAATCTGGTCCTCAATTTTGAATCCGGTGGAGACATTTTCGCCCAAAAATGTCACGGATGCTCCAGCAGCAGTCTTGTTCTTCCTGAAACTTTTAAATTTGGTCTCCCCTCTGACAATGTATGCGAGTTGTTTTCCAATGTTCTGAATGTCAAAGCCTGCCATAGTCGATCCACTCTCCCCATGCTTAGCAGCAACCGAGGAATCCAAATGGAGGTTGAATTCTTTCTTGTCTTTTGTAATTTGGACAGAAACTGCTCCTGGAAAACGATTGGCAATGGCTAGACTATGCTCGACGTTCACACCATCATAACCACAATCATGATCCCAACCATGAGTGTCCAGCACTGGCCTTGCCAGGAACTGAGAAGTTGGCTCCAAGAACCGGTACCTGTAAGCTGGATTATCACCGTCAAAGGAAGGTGGGAGAACCATGTCAGGCAATGCAACGGGAACAGTAGCCGGCGCTCCATTTTCTGGGTCATCTTCGCCTGGGTATTCAGCACTACTGACCTTACCCTTCTTCATGTCTTTCATCCGTTTCAACTCCTCTCTCCATTGCTTCTTCTGGAGGAGTTTCACCCTGTAATCATACTCCTCCAAGTAAGCCTTCTTCTGCTCTCTGGTAAGCTTAGCAAACTGGGACTTCCTGAGAGGCTTGAATGGTGGAAGCTGGTCATACTCATCCTCTTCTTCCCCATCAGAATCAAAGTCATCCAAGTCAACATCGGAATCACCATTGTCACCACCTTGGTCAGCGGAGAGTTTTGGGTGAGTGCGAGACTGCAACAGCCAAGACAACAAGTACGGAAGAGGAGGCGACCGGGTACGGAAGCCTAACAGCTTCCGGTGATCAAATGACTCCTGAGGTTTTGAGAGGTTGCTCGCCTCAGATAAGATCTTCATAGAGTAACATAAGAGCAACAGCTGGGATCTCCAAGTTTGACCGTTGGGAAGCACTTTCTGACCATCCCTGTTCTTTCGGCAAGAAGGATGGTTCTCAACAAGAGAGATGGGATTCATCAAACTAGGACTCATAACCCGCAAATCACCAACAGCTTGTCCAATTGCCTGCTGGACAATTTGTGACCGCTGAGCAACAAACAACTCATAATTCAGTGGGGAACCGGTTGGTCCGTCTGGAGGAGATGACGCAGCATGGGTCAGAGTAACTATCCCACTTCGCCAAATTGAAGGGCCAAGAGCAGCAGTAATTGATCTTAACAATGGCAAATCATTAAGGCCTCTGCTTTGGGTGTCCAGCCGATCCACATAGAGGAGAATATCGGGGGGACATTTTTTTGTGACCTTCTTCACAGAAGATAAAATTCTGCGATTAAAACTCTGCTCCATCGCAGCAGATTTCAGACCCGGGGTATCAAAAACCCTGATCTTAACACCATCCACTGTACCAACAATTTCCTTTACAGTAGTGGTGGAAGGTCCAAATACATAGATTGGGGTCTTCTCTTCTCCAAAGATAGAGTTTATGGTGGCACTCTTGCCCACACCTGTTTTTCCAAGAACCAGTATGTTCAAGGAAAAGTCCAAATCATCTTTCCTCACTGCTTCAAGCTGGAGAGCTGTTTCCTTTGCAGTTTCAAGGCTAAATTCTCTGCTGGTTACTCGTCCTGAAACAAGTGCCAACCGGTACAAAACTTGCCTTGATATTGTATCATCAATGGAAACACCCAGCCTGTTAACAAGTCTCAAGTACTTCACCCTTAATTGCTGAAACTTTTCTAGTCTCTGTTTCTCCTCTTCGCTCAAGTTGTTCTCAAAGTCTCTTCCAACTGTGGGATTTGTAGGAGCGAAAATGTTAGAGTGATTAGGGCGGGATGCAAATCTAGGAAGTGAGGATCCCAAACCAGCAGGACGCTCAACAGAGAAAAGCGTGGGTCCGTTTGAAGTAGTTGTCGTGACATTGCCACTGTCCTGGGCAGCATCTGTTGCTGCTTTCAAAAGAGCTGCCAGTGCAGTAGAATCAAACAACTCTTTACCACCTTCTTCCTCCTCATCGGTGTCTCCTTCTTCATCTGAGTCTGTGACAATCTGACCGTCAATTCTTTGCGAGTGATCACGAGAACTATCTGCACCTGATGCGCGTTCCAACTCCTCCAAGAATTGTTTGGCAGAGCTTCCATAGACAACATCTTCAATTTCCTCATCTGTATCCGAACCATGAATCTCATTATCATCATCATCAGGAACTTGCTTCTCCTCATCTTCACGTTCTAGCACTATCTCACGATTCAAAGTGGTGCTTGGTTCCAAAGACTCGGATTTATCAGCGGCTTTCAATTCGTCTTCATCTTGCACTTCTACACTGTCTTCACCACTGTCTATTGGCTTTTTGTCCTGTGCCAATTCATGTGGTGCCAAGTCAGAGACACTATTCACCCAAGAAGCTTCAGCTTCTTCACTATCAGCACCTATCTCAATCTCATCTCTGATTTGCTTGACTTCCGAATCAGCTTCCTTCCCATCTTCTCTTCCCGGCACGTTCTTGGAATCAACCTCATCAGAACCAGCAATAACAGTTTCCTGATCAGCAAGTCCTCCAGCTCCAGACTCCGCAACAACATTCCCATCTGACTCAGAATCCACAGGCAGCGACTTCGAATTCACCAATCGTTCAGAATCGCGTCTTAGTGTATCAAACTCATTAGGTAACTCCACACCCCTATCAACTGGAACCCCCACGCCTTTAATCTCAGAATCCTCAATGCCCTCCACATCGCCGACTATAGCTGCCCCAGAAGCTGAAACATTAACTTGTACAGCTTCCACCACCAAGTCTCCTCCAGTGAAATTTTTCCCATCCGAATCGACCAACTTGTCATCTTTTGGTTCCACAATCACACAGTCGTCTTCATTTTTCCCAATATCAACAGTTTTATTATCTTCCCCCACTTCACTTACAATCCCAGATTCCTTGGCACCAAAACCCTTATTTTCCTGCTCTACCACAACCTTCGCGTTCACTTTAGCCCCAAATCCCTCAGAACCATCCTCATTTTCATTACTAACTCCATTTTCGTTCACCAATTCTGCAAAATTCTCATTCTTGACTGAAGGCTCCTCTTTCTCCAAATCCTCCAAAGAACTCTCAGCCCCCAAAACCCTAACCTCCAAACCACCTAAAGCATAATCGTCATCGTCATAATCGATTGAGACCTTCGCAATTGGTCTCTGGTCACTCCGCATCGGAAACTCCAAAGAACCAACAACAAAAACTCCAGTGCCCCCATCTTCTCCTCCCACAAAATCTCCTCCAACCTTCTCGTCACCACTTCCAAACCCGCCGCCACCACCAGTAACCGCCGCTCCACCGCCGGAACCAGCTAAGACACTGCCACCACCAGGACTCTCGCTATTGTCGGAGCTAAAAACATAGGGCTCGGTCGAAGCGCCGACATCGAAGAACTGGTAAGGCGCATAGGAAGCGGAGGATAAACCATAAGCAGAGGAAGCAGGAGGAGAAGAAGAACCTGATGAGTAAGAGTACGTCTGCTCCGCTGGCGGCGGCGTGGTGGTCGTCTCGGGTGAAGAAGAAAGCTTTGGGTCCATAGACATGGCGGTGCTCGGGAGAGAATTGAAAGGATATTTTTTTTGTTTGGGACAATTCGATTGTTTGGTTTTCAGAGAGGAGTTTGGAGGGAGAGATAAGGTTTCAAGAGGAAGACAGAAGACTTTAGACGAGAGCCGCACGGGGCTTGGATTCTGGGATTGGGGGTAGGTCTCTGGGTTTTTTTCGATGCTATTCACATTAAAATAACCAAATTGTCCCTCCTCTATTGTTTTTTTCCCTCAAAGTCCCTCTGCCGTATAAATATAATTTACAATTAGATTATTTCAAAACGTAATTAGAATTAAAATACTTTAGCTTCTTAATATAAATATTAATGTCAATATTATATTTCTCATTACAATTTGTAAAAATAACATATTTAATGTGTTTGTTTTTAATATTTTAACACATAATACTATTTAGAATGTCATATTTATCTTTTGTTATAATTATTAAAAAAAGTAAACTTTTAATATTAAAATAGTTAAAAAGCCAAAATATTATGATTATTAAAGCAAAAAAGTTAATCCACCAACCAACAAAAATTAAATGTCAAATTTGTTGTATGCAGTGTAACATTAAAATGGCATTATATTAGAGTATTTTTTATACTCAAATGCTAAATTTGTCATTGACACATCAATTTAGCATTGAATTAAGGATATTAAAAAAGTTTTATACTATAGCATATTTTTATTGTACACTATAGTATGTAAGAGCTTTATATTGCAATAGTAGTAGGTAATAAGTTGGAACTAAGTTCTCAAATACACTTAATGCTTTCTCAAATAATAAATATTAATAAATAAATAAATAAGAAATAGATTCTTTTGTCTTTTTAAATAGATTTTTGTAATAAAATTAATGAATGAGTAACCAGGGTTTTGTATTTTACTCATATAAATAATTTTAATCATTGTATTAAATTTTGATAAATTTTTTATGGCCATTTGGTACAAAAATTTGAACAAAAATTTAAATTTTTTGTAAGAGAAAACGATATAGAAAAAATTTGAACTAAGAGTTTAAACAATGAGACAAACATGTTGTTCGCTATCATACTAAGTTAGAATTATATAAAATCTAGATAAAACATAATAAGAAAAATAGAAGGGCTACTAACTCTAATTCTATATTGTGTACGAATTTATGACTTGTCCTTTTTTATTGACATGTATTTAAAAAATTGTCACATTGATATGTTATATATGTTAATAAACTTATGACAACTCAATAATTGGTGTAGGAGTTTGGATTAAAGATG
Source organism: Artocarpus hirsutus (assembly GCA_946598075.1). Taxonomy (NCBI): domain Eukaryota; kingdom Viridiplantae; phylum Streptophyta; class Magnoliopsida; order Rosales; family Moraceae; genus Artocarpus; species Artocarpus hirsutus. Next base: position 22,872 of record CAMOHE010044886.1, read on the forward strand.
GCATCGCTAACATTAGTTTATAATAATAATTTACTGGAGATTGATGAAGTGCTGGTGGTTTAAAAAAAATTATCATATTTTATCATGCTATAAAAAAATCTCAAAGGAATAAACAGGATAGAATTAAATTGTCCCTATATTTTATTTTTGGCATTCACTAGCACGTATTGTCCAGATTTTATTGAACTTCCTATGATGAAAAGATTTTATTGGACTTGATTAGATGTGGCAATAAACGTGTTTTTGCCGTGTTCATGTCGGCACGTTTATTGTATGACATATTTAGCCCAAACACGAACATGACACGATTAATAAATGTGCAAAAAATGTAAACATAAACACGACACGTTTATGACACACTTAATACGGTACAACATAATTAACACGATTATTAAACTTGTCATGACGGGTTGACACAATAACAACACACATATGACATGTTCATGACCCAGTTGACTAAAAATTAAAAAAAATGTTAAAAAAAAGCCAAAAAAAATAACAAGAACACAATATCTAATTAATACTAACCTACTACAAATATTTCAAATATTTTTATTTTTAAGTTTAAATGTATCATAAATGGACGAGTCGTGTCATACAATGTCAACAAGTTTATGGTTCGTTTAATTAAACGTGTTAAGGCATGTTTAACGTGTTAACATGAATCCAATCTATTTATTTTCGTGTTATTCATGTCAACCCATTTATGGCACAATTAATAAACGTGCAGTCCAAACCCATTTATGTCGTTTTCGTATCGTATAATCGTATCGTGTCTAAAATTATCAGCCCTAGACTTGATGGAGTCTTATGGACCATCCTCTACATACAATAAGTGAGTTTTTTTTCGTTTATTTCTTCGTATCGTTATGATTCCCATTCATGAGGGGGGAAATATCTTTTTGCTTTCTAATTCGAGCAGGAAGGAAAAAAAATCACATTTGGCTAAAGAAAAATAATTGCAGCAACTCTGAGATGAGTATGGTAGATTGCAGTTATTGTTTTGATAGTGCCATGAGCGCATAGCCTACTAGCGGCATATCACACCGGTGATAGCACAAGTAAGCTTTTCACTGGGTATTTGGTAAACCATCATTGTAGTTATTGAATAATGTAAAACTCTTACATATTGTATTCAAATGTAAAAAAAATTGCTACAGTATAAAGCTTTTATATGTTAAGGCATTTTGAACCAAAACCATAGTTCTAAACACACTTACCAAACATCTTATTATTATTACTGTTTTTATTTTATTTGAAAATTATTATCAAGATATTTATTCTTATGCGAAAATCGCATCATAGAGTTAAAAATATAGAACATGTTTTTTTTTTGTTTTATAGAATTTAAAATAGAACACATTATTGGTAGAATAGCTTTAGAAATCCTCATTTTGTATAATGTTTAATTACTCAACACTTATTTTCTTGTCACATTTCTCCAATTTGCGGTCACAAACTTTGGCTGTTATTTCTAATAAAACAACAGGTCGTAAAATTTGGGTTTGGATATTTAGGTAATCTACCATTCGGGGCAACAATATTAGGTTTTCGGCTAACGAGTTTAAGTTCGCTTTTTATTTTTCTTTTCTTTTCCCCTTTGCCATAGCATAAAGTCCAAGTCATATATAACAGTGAGCGTTAGGATTTTGACTTCAACCCCCAAAAAAAAGTTTTAAGAATTTTCACTTGAGAAGGCACTTTTTTAGAGGTACACGTTTGATTGCACTGCTATGCTTATCCATTTCCTCTAAAACAAAAAAGTGCAATAATATTTAACCGAGTATCATCAATCATTTAACTTATAAAAAGAATAAGAGACGAAGAAACTTTGATGTATGTTTGATAGATGTCAAAAGTGGAAGGAAAGAAATAGAGGATTTTTTTTTTTTCTAGACAATAATATTCTGGATTGTTTGGCACAAGAAAGTTGTATTTGTGTTAGACAGTTTATTAATTGTGTCAAAAGAAGAAAAAAACCACTATATGTAGTATGATATTTAGTTCATCAAAATAAGATCGATTTTTTAAAAGAAAATAATTTATTATGTTAAACAAAAGGAAACTAGTTACCACTGGTCCACTGCTTGTATGAAGCATGTGGGAAGTTAGTTGTTCTTGCATAAAAATACTCTTAATTATTATTGTTGTTGTTGTTTATACCACCCTTTTCTTGCTAACCTCAAACACTAACAAATAGCACCCCATAAACTTCTCTCTCTATGCTAGGGTTTTGTTGTCCTATTATTGTGTCGCCACCGACCCCCCCGCCCCCCCTTCTTCCTAAGGCCAAAGATCGACGTTGGCTTAGGTTGGTTGTTGGGTCTCTGGCCTTAGGGGTCGACGCATAATTTTGGTGTCTACCAGGGAGAATTACAGTTAGGGGACATCCAACATGGGGAAAGTAACTTGTGGTTTGGGCTCCTCAACCTTTTTGTTGAAGGGAAATTGTTGAGTAGTGCTGGAAACAAACGTGCTCCTTGAATTGTAGTTTTATGTTCGTTTTTTTTTAGTCATGTGTTTGTTTGTAATAAAAGCGATGTTGTTCTTCTCATTAGGTCTCAACACTTGTGATTTGCTTTTTTACTTCTTTTGATTTATCTGGTAAATTAAGTCAAATGTCTAGGGTTTAGAGTGTTTGGGAATTAAGTTTCAATCTAGCTTTGAAGTTATAGTGTCTGTCCCAAGGGTGATGACCTGCATCTTTTTGAGCTATTCCTCAACAATTGGAGCAGCGACAAAGATCTTCCTTTCTGAGTCTACAATAAAGTTTTAATCCACTGCATTATCTAAAAAACTAAACAAATTTTCCAAGTAACCTTTTATATTTAACAGACCAATGGGTAGCAATAACAAAATGTTTTTTTAGAGTTCCTAGACTTCCAAGTAAAACAATAAAAGCATCAAATGACCTAACCGTATATTTTATTCGTTTAGGGACGCTTGCAACTATTATTTCAGTATCTATGGTTTGAACATGCAAACGCCTTGAGCAAAGACACCAGAAATAATACCTAAAGCTCCAATACCTCCAGAACGAACTCTTCTTGCAATAGTATCCATTAAACCTAGACTATCCCGTCTATACACAAGATTCATCCTTTCTTTAGCCAAGACTTGACCTAGGTGGAATGCGGCATGTAAGTAATCGCTACCTTTTTATATTGAAAATTTTGTTGAAATTAGAAGATTACCCTATTTTTATATTAAATTAAACTTAGAAGATTGTCGGGGTTAGGATTTTCATAGGTTTTTTCGTCCTACTAGGGGAATCTGGGTTCTTCTTATGTTGTCTAACAATGTCTATGGACTTTGGAGGATAAGGACTAGGTTCTTATGAAAAGATTTTTGTTTGTTTCTGCATTTTTTTTTTATGATTTTTGGGTAGAAAGTTTCTGCATGTTTTGTTGTTTATCGGTGAATACGTGTTTAAATTTGCTTCCTCTTTTTCCTCATCACAAATGCATGGCTAGAATTTGTTGATTCCTCCCACACGTACATGGGTGAATTATCTGGTTTGTGAAATAGTAATCATAATCCAAGTTCTAACCTAAATATTTTTTCCAGCATGGAAAAAACCAAAGGAAATATCGTTTTTAAGATTTTCTTGTTCTCCTTATAAGATAGGAATTTGCTGTGTTGTAAGTAAGTATGGGTGGTCTAGATGTTAATAAGCTAATAAATTTACCAGAGTGGAAATTTAAAACGAGAAAAATGTGCAAGATCAATTTTATAGTGATATTGTAATTATTATTATTACAAGAAACAACAGATGCTAATATTAAAACAAAGTCCCATGAAAAATAAACATTAAAAAAAGGGATAACATGCAAAAGCAGTCACCCAATGGCATATAATTATTTTGAAGTGGAAAAGAAAATGATTCAAGTTAAAGAATGCAATTAATGGCTATACTAAATTGATGTCTTTTTTTTTTTTTTTTTTTTGCAAATGATGCCTGTACCCAATTCTAATACAAAATTAATTGCAGAGATAAAACAGAAACAAACATGAGAAAGAAAAAAAAAAGGAGGTTTTTTATGTAATCAGCTTAAAATTTTACCATCCATTTCAGGAAAAAAGAAAAATAAATTGCCATCAAAAAGTTTGCTGAATGATAAAAACTGACATCTAATATACAGATTTATTTATTTATTTATTTTTAAAAAGAAGCTGCATTCCTTTAATATTCCATAAAAGAATATCATAAAATCCCGCTTAAAAATGTGTCAAGTCGTGTAATCATGAGGTGAGGCCTGGCCTGTTAGTTTAGCACACTGACTGCCATGGGCTGCTTAAAGCTTCGGCCTTTTGGGCCATTGGCCTGCTCCCATTTAAACATGACAAAATTACCAAATTGTTGTTATAAAATTTAAATTTAATAAAATATTTAAAATATGTTAAAATATATATTTAAATATATAATAATTATTTTAATAATATAATTTTAAGACATATATAAAATATTTACAAACTAAAATTATATTTTAATTCAATAAATGTAATTGCATCTTTTGTCTTATTAACCCTTTTAAAATTTCGAGAACAAATGAATCAACAATTTTAGAAAGACTAATTAAAATTAATATCATATATTTAAAATAGGTTTAGTAAATAGAATATTTAAAAAATCAGATGTTTTCATCCAAATATTTTATTGTATGAATAAACTGTCAAAAATACCCTTTTTATTTTCATTTTCCACTTTTTCCTTTCTCCTCTCCTTCCACTATATCTTTCTCATTTATCTGTCTAACCCTATGCTCATGGAGTTTGCCGCCAATTTGCGGCGGCATCTCAAGGATTCCAAAACGACGATGTCACCTGTCATTCTCTCTCGACCTCAGGATCATGAAGCCTCGCTACGGCGGTCGATGGCCTTGCTACCTCTTCTCCGATTTGCAACAACGAGTTTATCTTCTCCGATGAGTTCATCTTCTCAAACCTATACATGCAAGGACATTCTCAAACCTATGATGAAAAAAGAAGAAGGTTTTTTAAACTCCCTCCCTTACAAAATCTTTGTGATACTAAGCAGTGATATGTGACGACCCTCCCTGCGTAACGTCACATCCATGTTTGTTTTTTCTTGATAACGAGAATTCAACTTATTTGTTGTTTGATGTGTAGGTTACAAAGAAAAAAAAATGGATAAATTTACTTTAGAAGTGAGATATTTACAATTAGAAATAAGTTACCATGACCAAACAAATGGAGCAGATTACTATAAATATAACGACAATAAGTTGTGGAAAAACTAAAGTAGATTTATGTGTTAAAGAGCTTGAATCTCTCGCTTTGAGTTGGAAAAAAAAGAGATTTATTCGGACCAAGCAAAAAATGACACATATTGAAGATGGCACGAGAGATAAACAGGTAGTCAAACTGTTGGACTTATTTAATATATACTTTTCTTCGGCTTTTAATATTAGATTGACATTAAGCTAATGATTGAGCTTAATTAGCTCCTTTAAAAAGAAAAGCTTGAATTAGTTGAAACATCATGAAATGATTGAGCCTTTATGATTGCTTTCTCACTTTTTTTAGATGCATGCTTCTTTTTTTTTTTTTTTCAAACAACAACTTTGAACAAAGGATAATCCATTTCTAAAGTCTTGAGTCCTGCGCCTTTACCGCGGCTTTGCGTGACTGTTAAGCTTCTCCAAATGCACCTGCAAGTAGACATTTCTTACGACAACTTTCAATAGACTTCACAATGCAAATTGCAAACAAGAATAAGTATTCTAGATTTAAATAAAATATTGATATGGGTATAAATATTTGAAAATTTTGTGAAAATTATAGATATTTATTTTAAAACAAATTTTTTAGCATTTTAAAATATGATAAACATTAATAGGGTATATAGCTACTTCAAACCAAAAATTTGAATTAAAATTTGTTTGAAATTTAAATTTTATAAAAGAAAATATTGTAATAAAATAAGTTGGTTTTAAGTCAAATCTTATGGTTTTGAACTAATATCCTTTAAAATGTACACAAATAAAAATAGAGAAAATACACAATAGAGCATATTTGCTATATCCTATTGAAAATTATAGCAGTTGTTCGAAATATTCATAAATAATAGCGGAAGACTAAAAAGACATCAATAAAATACCAAAAATACACGAGAGATTTGTTTTGTTTTTTCTTCCATTTATTCCCTTTTCCATCTTCTCCGCTCTCTCCCTCCCCTGTTTCTCTCTCATTTTCTCTTATCCTTTGCATTGGTTTTCTGCCTGAGATATTCGTCATTCGATCTCCATCGCTGCCGTCTATGCTGGAGAAGTCAAGAATACTGCAGCAGCAAGCGATGATTGGCACCAGAGATCTGCAAATTCATCACCGTTTATCGCAAAGATCCGAACTGAGAAGCACGCAAAATCAAAGCCCTTACACTTTGCCAATCAAGTTGTGGAATCGGCAATCAACGGAGGTTTCATCTCAATGACGAACACGACCAAATCTTAAATCACACCAATGGAGTTTTGTCTCTCTCCTCCGCTTTTCCGATCGTCCTCCTTTGGTTCGTATGCATCACAACTCGTTGCTCCTGGTTATGGTGGTTGCAATCTAGGTCGCGAGTTCATATTTCACGATGGCGGAGAAGCTCCAACCATGGCGACTTGACGAGATCCGTAGAAGATGAAGAATGAAGATTCGACGTCCACCATAATCATGAAGCCATATTCGATGTCTTGCCAGCTAAACGCAAAGTTGGATCTCCTACCGCCGTTCACTGTCGAAGTGTGAGCGAAGATCCGATCTGCCATGGCATCCTCTGTTGCCGTCACTACCTTGCCACAATTGCAGGTACGGAATAAGCATCGACGGAGGAGCAATGACGGAGGCTCTTTGTCGATTTTCGCTAGATGGGGGTGGCCGTGGCCATGCGATGCAATAGATCTGACGACTATGTTGGGAGATAGAGACAAACAGATAAGGGAAAGAATAAATAAAAGGGAAAAAAGAAAAATAAATAATGAAACAACTTGTCTTAGATCTTTTTTTTTGTTTTATTTTCCTGGAATAGTTTTTTTGTAGATCTAATTTTTACTTGAAATTTGTACTTTTGTATGGATATTTGTTCTGATTATGTTTGGTATTTTTCGGCCGATGATGTCATCGGGCGGAGATATATTGTTTGGTAAATATACGTATATATAAGGAAACATATAATTAATTAGTTAATACAGTATTAACAGAAAAGTTCAGTATTTTTGGCCACCTATGATTTGACAAAGTCGTCGGTGAAATTTTGTTTATACATTGTAATATAATATTACAAGGTTAATATTGTATTTATTAGCTGTTGATGGTCCGACAAAGTAACCGATGAAATTTTGTATTTACACGATAACACAGTATTAAAAGGTTAATACTGTATGTATTCACACGATAATATAATATTAGTAAGTAAATATAGTATTTCTTGGCCACTAGTGGTTCGACGAAGTCGGCATTGAATTTTTGTGTATACAAGGTAAATAGGATATTTCTCGATAAATATTGTATTTTCTAGACGTCAGCAGTTCAATGAATTCGTCGATAAACTTTTGTATTTACATGATAAATATAGTATTTTTTAGAAAATATTGTATTTCTTGACTATCAACGGTCCAACAAAATTGCTAGTTTGGTAAATAAGCTATTTCTTGGCTATCGGCGAAGTCGCCAGTGAATTTTGAATTTACACCGTAAAGACTATTTTTTGGTAATATTGTATTTTTCTTGTTGCCAGTGAATTTTGTATTTACATGGCGAATACAATATTTTTTAGTAAATATTGTATTTTTTAGCTATCAAGTCGTCGATGAATTTTGTATTTACATGATATATAAGGTATTTCTTAGTAAATATTGTATTTCTCGAACGTCGGCGGTCCAGCAAAGTAATCAGTAAATTTTTGTATTTACACGGTAAATACTATATTTTCCTATAAATATTATATATCTCAGCCACCGTGGTCCATCGAAGTTACTAGTAAATTTTTATATTTACATAGTAAATACGGTATTTGTTAGTAAATATTATATTTCCCAACAACTAACGAAGTCGTTGGTGAATTGTACATACATGATAAATACAATATTTCTCAGTAAATATTGTATTTTTTAATTGTCGGCAGTTTGTCGAATTCACTAGTGAATTTTTGTATTTACACGGTAAATATGATATTTCTCGGCCTTCAGTAAAGTCGTCGGTGAATTTTTGTATTACATGGTAAATACGTTGTTATTTTCCGGTAAATATTGTATTTCTTGACCGCCGACAGTATTAGTGAGAGAAGATGATGAAAGATACAGAGGATAAAGAGGTATAGGTATTTTTTGCTCTTAATTTCTCATAATATACTATAAATTACACATTTTAAAACTATATGATATTGTTTACTAAAGTTTAGCCTAAATTTTACTATTTCTCCCTAAAACATAAACACATTGCATAAAAATCTCAAAGTCAAACTAAATTTCTATAAAGTTCAAACATGATTGGAATTCAGTTGTTTTTCAAGCAACTTTGGAATCATAGCATTTTAATTTGCAAAGCAGACGATGCCAAAATGGACAAATCTATTATTAAGCTAACAAAACATTGAAAAATGAATAAAAAACTATGTTGACTCGTAAATTGTACAAACTTTTTTTTTTTCATAATTTCTTGATGTTTTCGTCACCAGAATCTCGCCAATATTGTTTTATTTACCGACATTCTTTGATATTTATAAAAACTTTCTCCAAATTTTGTTAAAAATTTTTGTCCATGATTGTAAAGCACTTGTCACCTAATTAGGTTTCATTTTAACACCCACTATTTGGCCGTGTTTAATAAGAGTGAAAAAAGAAGAAGATAAAAGCATATAACTTATACGAGCATGGCATAAACTACTAGAACTTTCTTCTTCTTGTGTTTGGTATGGATTAACTCTTCTTATCTTTTCATATTTGAAGAGTTTAAATTGACGTGATTTGAAGAATTTGAAACCATCTTCAGAAATGCTTAAAAATCAAGTTAAATCTTAAAGCTACAATCTAAACACTGTAGCTCTTACGCTGTAGTAGTCAGAACTAGCTCTAACTCTTACTAATGTTGCCAAACAACTTCCTCTCAAATTGGTGCATACTAAAAGCAGAGCGTTTGATATCCAACAAGATGATAAATTCATGGGCCCGCGTGAGTTTAATATTTGACACTATATTTGCCGCAATGGGAGCCTTCAAAGTTTTAAATGTCAAGCTAATTGATGAAAACTAAGCCGACTACATCATATCCAATCAAGCAAGATATTATTGTACGTGTAACATGTCCACCCTATCCAATTTGTGTCTATGTCGACATAAGTTGTAGTAGCTGATAAGGGATTATTGGTCAAAGCATTTGGCTTGTTGCGGGGGAAATTGAGAGTTGGGCAATAAGTTAATAGTACCTCTTTGTGTTTGCAGATGTTTAGCCACCAACTTTGAAGCCGTGCCATGTATATATTTAAGTGGCAACTTGCAAAGTTTTCTTGGAGAATGATTTATATATGATCACAACTTGTTCACTCGCCAAGACAAAATGCTCACTCTTCTTCTCATTGGCTCTCCATCTCTCTCTATCCAACCCGACATGCAAAATGTAATTTAGTGTTTTTTTTTTTTTTTAAATAAGCCTTTATAGCGTTATGTTTTTTCTCATGAGAAAAGGACTTTTTTGATGCAGAGTGTCAACAAGGGATGATTTATACCCACCACCAAATTGTAGTTCTTTGGTTTAAAGAAATATCAATTTAAGTTAAATTTTGATTTGTGAGATTATTCTTGAACTATATCAGTTTTAAATTGATTTGTGAGATTATTCTTGAACTGTATCAGTTTTGCCAACTCCTTTAATGTTCATTGATACAACAACACGGGATTTGAATAGTTATATATATATATTGAAAGTAATAGTTTTTTATGTATAATTTTGGAATAATACATGAAAAAAAATAAATTAAAAAAGATAAATTTTCCTACATTCAAAAAGTAAGCTAAAAAAAGTTAAATGAATTTGACTATATTCGAAAGTAAATTAAAAAATAAATATAAAGTACCAAAAATCTGTAGATATTTCTGCAAAATTTATGTAAAATTTTCATGATATTTTCTGATTTCACACTGCACTTTTTATATATATTGATATTTTTATGAAAATATTGATATTCTCTTCCATGGATATTTTGCCAAAAAGATACTGCACATTTACTTCATATTGATAACTTTAAAATACAAAAATTTTTGTAAAAAAACAAGTGAAAAATGTCAACTTTCAAACCTTGGTTACAACTATCTACTTTATAAGTAGACTTTGATTTTGTGAATTTGGAAATTGGGTGACTACAAAATGTACTGAAGCAGGGGAAGAAAACTAGGAGAAAGGGTAAATGGTTAGAAGTTGGAACATTTAAAGGGTGTTTAGCAAATTGATTTTGACCTGTAAAATTTTTAACAGTTACAAATAAAAAATAAAAAGTAAAAAGTTGTTACATTATAAAGCTCTCACATGCTACATTTTGTAAGCCAAAATTTTAAATTCTAACCAGTTTGTCAAACGTTGTATCAAAACTCAAAGGGTAAAATGAAGCCAACCCCAAAGTTCGAGCAAGCGTATAGTTCTCAACCTCGAGTAATTACGATTTTATCCTTGTAAAACCTTCATTTGAGTAAACATGTTATTTTTCAAATTAGTTTCAAATAAAAATAAAATTGAGAGTACAAAATGAAAAAAATTCAAAACTTAAGATAAATATAATGGCAACTTAAAGTTCACGAGTCAAAATAGGGCGAAATAATCCCCCAAAATAGAAGTACTATTTTGTCCCCTCCCTATAGGAGGGTTAGGCCGGTTATAAGAACTTTTTTTTTTTTATAATTTATAAAATAGGTTCAATGAGAAAGTACAAGACAAAATAATACCTTATTTTTTTTAAGTAAAAACAACGGTAGCACAGAGGTCTTCACCCGTAAAAAGAATAAAACAAAAACAACGGTGAATGTAATTCAAGACAATGCTCGTCATATATAGCATCTTCTTATACAAATTAAACTATACAAGAGATTTTTCTCGAAAACCCACAAGATCTTTAATATTTGCCCATCAATCTAAGCATATATATTATAATAAATATGCTTGTTAGGTAGGGCAAACGTCAACAAAAGCGAGTTAGTAGGAGGTTAGGAGTTTAGGCATGCACCAAACACCTCCTAAAGCCATAAATCCCTCTGTCTCACCTTCCATATATTTCTATATATATAAATATTTAATGTACATTTTTTTAAGTACACAAACAAATTATCATATACATATAAATTTCAATATTTTCATAGCTGAGCTTCCATATTCAAAATTACAAAACAAATGCCACGCTTACAAAATAGGAAATATCAGTAGCAACATATAAAAAAGGGAAAGTCCAAAAAACAAAATAAAAATAAAAGGGGGTATCAATTCACAAAAAAAGAAAGAAAGAAAGAAAGAAGCAAAAGAGTCACAAAAATCCACAGATGGATGGCAACCGCCTCATGTATTATTTCCTCAATTGCGGATGGATTTACTTTCCTCCCTAATTAAAAAAATAATAATAATTCTAATCCCAAGCACTCTATTTATAAAAGCAAGTCAAGAGAGAAAGGAAGAGCAACCGAGTAAAAGTAAAGAACAGAAAAAATAAATATTAGAGAAATTTGATTTTTATTTTAATTATTTTTTCAGCTTTGATAAACCGGCCTCCTTCAGCGATTTCACCTCCTATCTTGTCTCTCCCTGTCTCTCGAGTTCTCTGTGCGGCCACACCACCACAGAAAAAGCCTTGTTTGGATCGGAGGCTGAGGAGCGAAAAAAAAACCCGAAACGTCAACGGCGAGGAAACCTTAACCCACACCATGGTCGAGACAAGGCGAAGCTCCTCATCCAAACGCGCCCTATCTTCCACCTCTCCTCCGCCCAACAACCCTAAGCGATCCAAGGTAAACGGTTGTTTTCAAAAGCTCCGAGCTCGTTTATGGCTTTTGCATGCGTGCGGATTTTCTAGGTTTGAGAAGTCGATGAGTTGTTGATTCTGGAATTTTTGATTTGATTTGATTGATTGATTGATTGGTTGGGATTTTTGGTGTTTTTGATCTACGATCGGGAAAAACCCTAGGCGTCCGAGTCTTCGTCGTCGACGAACGAGGTTGAGAGCGTTGAGCCCGTGGAGCTCCTGGGTCCGGTGAAGGAATCCGTGTCTGAATCGGGAGGAGTGGCGCTCCGTTCGCCTGATCCGGCGAACGCCGATCCTCTCAAGCATGCCGCCAACGACGTCGGCGAGTTCGATGCGGACGCCCTGCCGGAGAAGTCCGCCGAAGTTGTGGCCGAAGGTCTGGCTTTGGTTTCTCCTCAACCACTAGGTGGAATATTTTCACGACGTTCTTGAATATATGGGATTTTTTATTTATTTATTTTTTGTAAAGATTGACTCTTGGGGTTTGATTGATTTAGATGAGGCGGCTGTTGATGCGGAGAAATCGAAGGCTGTTGCTTCCGCCGGCGGTCGGGGTAAGAAGCGTCCGTCGAAGCTGCCGAAGTCGAATCCGAAAGCGGCTTGGGGAAAGCTTCTTTCCCAGTGCTCTCAGGTGGGTTTTTCCTTATCCGCAATTTCTGTATATGTTTTTTAAATATGGTGAATTGTGTCAAATTTTTGTTGTTGTTGTTGTTGTCTCATCGCATTTCTTATGAATTGAGAGAAAAGAACCTGCGACTTTGGTTTTTGTGTTGTGCATGTTATTACTTTGAGGTTTCGACAAATTGGGCACTCCGCCTCTTGTGGGATTTTTCTTGTTACGCTTTTTATTTCAAATATGATGGACCTTCATGATATATCGATATGTCATAATCTTCGTGTCAAGTTTGATATGCCTAAACAACCGAGGGAAATTAAGTTGGTGTTGTTTCTTTTCTGCATTGCAATATATTTCAAGAAAGTACGATAACTTATCACTACTCATGAGTCGTGACCCACTAAAAGGTGGTTGTTTTATTTTTCCCTTCAAATGTTATGTATGTGCAATATTCTCATTGGTGTTTCTATGGTCTTTAGTCATTAAATCATTTATGTGAGAATTCTTTGTCCTAGGGACGTTTTATTCCTGTTGCAATGCAAACTTGTTCGTGTTAGGCTTGATACTGTTTGGTTGTCATTGTGAACCCTTTTTGTGAAGTGTAGTCAATGGTGCTTATCAAGGAAAGTGGATTTGATGGGAGATGTAGTTGAGGTGAATGCTGAAATCTTTTAGCTGAAAGGGGAGGTCTGATGTAAATAACTCGAAAGTGTAAATTTTCCTGTACTGTGAAACTTCATTCACAAGAGTGGATTGGACCAACCTTGCTTCGTAATTGGAGTAACATTTGATGCAGGTTGAGATGCCTGTGTTGCTTGAGGGATTATCTGGAACATGTTGCAGTCTTGACCCATCAAATTCTTCCCATCAAATTCTTCAAGCCTGTTCCTTGAGGCTTTAAGTGCTGCATACTGAGGCCTCATATTGACATATTTTTACTTGTTGCTTAGGGATGGTTGTGTCAGTCTTTTAGTAAGGGGGAAGTGAATGAGAACTGTTAATGTCTTTGCTTATGATCAGTTCCCCATTTTGTGTCCCCTGTATGAGAGGTTAGTAGAATTTACTCTATGAATAGTGATCACTTCATGATCAATATTCTTTCATGTGCAAAGTCATCCCAATGAGTATAATGCTATCAAATATCAAATCTTTCGCATAGCACTTTTGAAGATTTATTTACTTCTATCTTTGCTGGTTATGGGAGTTATAGGATTTTGGGTGGTTGGCATTGTAACGAGCAATTGGATGAGGTTTGGTAACATATATATATATATATATGTTTAATTTTTTCTTTTGCGATCCCTTTTTTAAGGAATATAATTTGAATGTCAAGTGCTTTTTTTTTTTGTGTATGCTGTTGTTTTCTTTCTTCTGTTCCCTATGGTATATGGGAATACTTAAACCTTGGTTTTTGTCTTGTTTGTTTGTTTTTTTTTTTACGAGGCATAATTATGGTCTCTGTATTTCTTTGTTTGAAGTAATCTTGATTTTCTTTTGTTTCCCTGGCAGAATCCTCACCTGTTCATTCATGAGACTCTTTTTACTGTTGGTCAAGGCGTCCAATGCAATTTATCAATTAGAGACCCATCGATTAGTAATACTTTATGTAGACTGAGGCACATAAAGGTATGTCTACTTGTGGGACGCTTCTGTTTTGAAAACATGAACAGTTCAATATGTAAATGCCCCTGGGAGTAACATGTTCTCTATGATTCCTTTGCTGATTGGCTGTGATGATACTAACATCCGTTTACTATGAATTATAAATTTTTACAGCGTGGTAATGCATCTGTGGCATTGCTGGAGATAACTGGGGGCAAAGGTGCTGTTCTAGTAAATGGCAAGCCTTATCAGAGAACTTCAAGCGTGATTTTAACTGGAGGTGATGAGGTCGTGTTTAGTTCACTTGGGAAGCATGCTTACGTATCCTTTTTCTAACTTGGGCTCCTTGCAGCCTTGATTAATAACATTGGACTCCTATTTAATTTAGCTTTCTTTGTTATAGAATCCACCTTGGCAAAATCTTTCTGTCTTGTGTTGTCTTTCAGAGTGTTTTGTGTAGTTATTATGTTTGTTACCTGTTTCATAAATCTTCAATTGTTTCCCTTGATGTCGGGTAAGATCTTCCAACAGCTCGGCAATGATAACATAGCTTCTGCCATTCCCTCTTCAGTAAGCATCTTGGAAGCCCAGAGTTCTCCAGTGAAGGGAATCCATATTGAGGCGAGATCTCGGGATCCCTCTGCTGTTGCTGGAGCATCAATACTAGCATCTTTGTCAAATTATAGAAAAGATTTATCCCTTTTCCCCCCACCTGCTAAAGCTGCTGAAGAATTGCAACAAGATGCAGAGATATCGTCGCTACCCGCTGGCTGTGTTGGGTCAGTTGATATTACTCCAGACATTGACATGAAAGATTGTTCCAATGACAATGATCAAGCCGGTCCATCTTCAAGGGAAAAAGAGATTGCTCCATCCCCTGATGCTGCCAATGAGAACCCCAATCTTGACAGCATTGGCTTGGCTGCTTGCCCGGACAGTGAAGTGGGAAAGGCCTCTGGGGCAGCTTATGAATTAAGGCCACTCTTGCGAATGCTTGCTGGTTCATCTTCTTCTGACTTTGATTTAGGTGGTCACATTTCAAAAATAATTGATGAGCAAAGGGAGATCAGAGAACTTCTCAAGGATTTTGATCGTCCAGTTTTGATATCAACTAGAAGACAAGCTTTTAAAGATAAATTGCAACAAGGAGTTCTAAATCCAGCTGATATTGAAGTTTCATTTGAAAGTTTCCCATACTACCTAAGGTAGAGACATTTACTTTTAATTGTATGACATGAAACTTATCACGATAATTATACCTAGCGACTCATTATCCTTGGTGCATAAGATTTCTCTCAATCCATCTGTTTGTCATGTAGAAAGTAGATGTGATACTTATGTTGTCTTTGTTATTCTTCTTTGGCTTTGATTAATTGATATTTCTTTACTCACTCGTTTTTGTTTATTCCTTTTGCATTGTTACAGTGATGCAACAAAGAACATTTTGGTTGCTTCAACATGCATACATTTGAAGTGTAGCAAATTCACCAAGTACACATTGGATCTACCTTCATTGAGCCCACGTATTCTGTTGTCAGGTCCAGCAGGTATGTGAATGGACTTGCAGGCATGCGTTTGACAGTTTAATGCCTTTATGTCATTGATTGGTTCACCAGGTCCGCTTCCAATTTGTTTCTTTGTTTCTGTGTAGGCTCAGAGATATATCAGGAAACTCTTGTCAAGGCACTCGCCAAGTATTTTGGTGCCCGACTGCTTATTGTTGAATCTCTTCTTTTGCCTGGGGTAAGTTACTTGAAGTCTATTTTTGGTTCCCATTACCAGGGTTTTATCTACTTACCTTTTCAAGTATTTTTCTGACAACATGGGGCTTGTTTGATAAAATTTCTTTTAAAACTAGTCCCTTTCTTACCTTGGAAATTCAAGTTTTGGTTCGAATTATTGATTTTACATTTCTTTGGGCATTCTATATTTTTGTCTTATTACTCTTCTTGGATTTATCTCAGGGACCAACACCTAAAGATTCTGATAATCTGAAAGGAGCAAGGTTTGAAAAATTGTTATTTCCCAAACGAGCTGCACAGGCTGCTGGGTTACTGAATAAGAAACCAGCTTCAAGTGTGGAGGCTGATATTACAGGTGGATCCACTGTAAGCTCTCAGGCTCCACCAAAACAGGAGACATCTACTGCATCATCTAGAGGCAGTACACTTAAAAAAGGCATGATGGACTCTGTTTCTTTTTCTTTTTTCTTTTTTCCTTGCTCATTATGAAGTTTCTTGTGGTGATTATTTTGTTTGTAGCTGTTATTCATACAAGTAACACATATCAAGAACTTATACTCCTGTAAATTACACAGGTGATAAAGTAAAATATATGGGTCCTCCATCTTCGGCACTTTCTCAACAGAGTTGTCCCCTCAGGTAGCTGTTGATGTCTGTTAGTTGTGATTTCTGTTGTACATTTTGGTGAAATTTATGTTAATCTATTTTGGATCGTATCTCAGTGGACCGTCAAATGGTTACCGAGGAAAAGTTCTTCTTGCTTTTGAGGGTAATGGGTCCTCAAAAGTTGGGGTTCGATTTGAGAAATCAATTCCAGATGGAACTGATCTAGGAGGCCTTTGTGAGGCAAATCATGGTTTTTTCTGTTCAGGTGTTTTCTTTGACTCTTATTTTTATTTATTTATTTATTTATCATTTAGTTTAATTGAATTCTTTTATTTGCTGCAGTGTGATTTTAACTACTGTTGTATGGTCTTTACTCTGCAGCTAATCATCTAGTTCGTATAGATGGTTCTGGAGGTGATGATTTAGACAAGCTTGCTGTTGGTGAACTATTTGAGGTACTTGTTCCTCTTAGACCAAATCTTTTGCTGTTCGTCAGTTGTCTCTGTATTAAGTTCTGAACTATCTCATGTGTAGGTTGCATCAAATGAGAGTAAAAACATGCCTTTAATTTTGTTTATAAAAGACATGGAAAAGGCTATGGTGGCCACCTCAGATACGTATACAGTCTTAAAGGGTAAGCTTGAAAATTTGCCAGAGAATGTTGTTGTGATTGGCTCTCATACCCAGTTGGATAATCGTAAGGAGAAGGTATGTTTTATGGTAGTAGTAGTAGTTTTTTTTTCCTGGTAAAAATTTGTATTCTTTGGGGCACGGACGACTAAGAGTACTTTTGGATGTTGGACATTTGCATGTACTGTTTCCAGTCCCATCCTGGTGGCCTTTTGTTCACAAAATTCGGAAGCAATCAGACTGCTTTGCTTGATCTTGCTCTTCCGGTATGCCTTTACTGCAACATATATATATGTTTTGTAAATGTTTTGTGGGGGCCTTGGGGCTGTCTTTGACAGTTTTTTGTTCATTGACTCGTACCTAGAGACTTGTAGTGGTATTTTACTACATTTAGTAACCCAAATATATTTCACTGTCTTCTGTGCAGGAAACTTTTGGCAGACTGCATGATAGGGGCAAAGAAACCCCCAAAGCAACAAAGCATCTGACTCGACTCTTCCCCAACAAAGTGGTGATACAGTTGCCCCAGGTAGGCTCTAGAATCCACTTCCCAGGAAAATAATTCTGGTGTTGCTGAATTCTTATTGTCTGATGAACTTTCTGTATTACATTGTCTGTTAGGATGAAGCACTCCTTTTAGACTGGAAGCAGCAGTTGGAACGTGATGTTGCAACCTTGAAAGCACAGTCAAATATTGTTAGCATTCGCACGGTGAGTATATATCTCCTAACCTGGTATCTTTGTTTGTTTATTATCTTATATTTTTGTCTGCTGGTGGGTGTTGATGTCTTAAGTTTATTCCTATATGTACCACCTGGTTAGCAACTTGTCTAATTTGATAATTTATTAAGGTTAGGCGTCATTCATAGATAATCCTGTGTGTGGTGGTAGCTTGATAATCTTCTCAAACTGTTTTAGGTCTTTGCAATGCTCTCACTTGCGCTGTTCTGTTGAAACCTATATAGTATTTACACTCACAGAAAAGTTTTTGTCAGCTTGCTACTTTCATTAAGCTTTATTAACCTAAAAAATATGCTAGTAAAAGGTGTGTTGGTTGATATACTTGGTATTAGTGCTGTGCATGGTATGTTGCTGTAGCAATTAAAAAGGTGTGCCGGGTGGTGCCACTGAAGGGGAAAGGTTACCAGTGGGCTTTCGTGTGTTAACCTGGAATTGGGAACATGGTGGATTATTAGGGTCCTACACTGGTATTAAGATATTCTGCTCCTTAATATATTAGTTTCTAAAGGAGTATTACTGGATGCAGTTGCCATTGAATTGGTTCTTTTTATAGTAATATAGGGACTCAATTTTCCTAGATTATTTATTGATGGTTGGATATCATTGGAGGACAGAGTGTTATGCTCCTTATTAAGGTTTTGCTGCAAGTACCAAATTGATGAGGAGATTCAACATTTTCAAGATTTATGCTGCTAGCCATGGTCCTTTATTATTGTTGGTGAAATGATATTTGGGAGTTGAATTTCTTATTCATGTCTTATTTTTGGATGTTCACAAATTTTTTTTCCTCCAGGTGATCGATCGGATTGGCTTGGATTGCCCTGACATTGAGACCCTTTGCATTAAAGATCAAACACTTACAATTGAAAGTTTGTATCGTTGAACTGTCTTCTAGCGCTGAAATTTTATGCTGGTGATCCGTATTCCACTATTAACTTTTGAAATTCTACTTTCTATGATTTTTCTTTTCGGACAGATGTTGAGAAAGTTATAGGTTGGGCCTTGAGTTATCACTTTATGCATTGCGCTGAAGCTTCAGTTAAAGATGACAAACTAGTGATATCTACTGAAAGGTTGTCGAACGTTTCCTGATTATTTTATTGACTGCCCTTGGGGATCTAGTAGAATAGTCTCAATAATATTTCTTTACTTTCGTTGTCCTTAAATTGGTGGTGGATTTTGAATTACAATATTAGGTATATTCTTTCCTTTTGTTGTCCTTACGTTGGTGTTTGGTTTTGCATTACAGTATTAGGTATGGCTTGAATATCTTGCAAGGCATCCAAAATGAAAGCAAGGGTGTCAAAAAATCTCTAAAGGTAAGCTCAATGTTAGCTTGAGTGCTCCTGAAATTAAATTCCCAGCCTTCCAAAAGTAGAATGTTCTCCCCAACTCCTTTCCCCTCATTTTTTTGGCATATTGGATGTAACTTTTTAAGAGTTCACAGGATGTGGTCACAGAGAACGAATTTGAGAAGAAACTTCTGGCTGATGTTATTCCCCCAAGTGACATTGGGGTGACTTTTGATGACATTGGGGCCCTGGAGAACGTGAAGGACACTTTGAAGGAATTGGTAATGCTTCCTCTTCAAAGGCCTGAATTGTTTAACAAAGGACAGCTAACTAAGGTGAAATGTTCCCCCCCTTACCTTTCCTTTCTTATGTGCACGGTTTGGGTCTCCTTTTCCCTGAACCATAGTCTCACAATAATTTATCATTGTTGTTGTTGTTTCTTATTTTTATTTTTAACCTTAGAAATATCTCTATTCATTCTACAGCCTTGCAAAGGAATATTGCTTTTTGGCCCTCCTGGTACTGGGAAAACGATGCTTGCAAAGGCTGTTGCTACTGAAGCTGGCGCAAATTTTATCAACATATCAATGTCAAGCATCACTTCAAAAGTATGACGTGTATCAAATTGGATGTTGATTTTTTTGTGGAGTTTTTAACTCTCAAACAATATCATAACTCTGTTATTTGCAGTGGTTTGGTGAGGGGGAGAAATACGTTAAAGCTGTGTTCACTTTGGCTAGTAAAATTTCTCCTAGTGTGATATTTGTTGACGAGGTTGGTTTGTGCATCTGTAACTGTTCATACTCAGTGATTCCTTTTAGTTTTATTCACAGGTGTCACTTCACTTGTTAATCATTTCACTGCTCAAAATAATTGATGGTGGTGGTTGCAGGTTGATAGCATGTTGGGGAGACGTGAAAATCCAGGAGAACATGAGGCTATGCGTAAAATGAAAAATGAGTTCATGGTGAACTGGGATGGTCTGCGTACCAAGGACAAAGAACGTGTGCTAGTACTTGCCGCTACCAATAGGCCATTTGACTTAGACGAGGCTGTTATTAGGAGACTTCCAAGGAGGTAAAACACTAAACTTTCCTTCAACTTAGCCGTTAACCCTAAAAAGCAAGAAATATTAACTTTATTTGCAATAATCTTTCTGCAGGTTAATGGTAAACTTGCCAGATGCCCCTAACAGGGAAAAGATAATTAAAGTGATATTAGCAAAGGAAGAGTTAGCACCTGATTGTGATTTAGAAGCAGTTGCAAATATGACGGATGGATACTCTGGAAGCGATCTAAAGGTTGCCCGTTGATTTGATTACCTTGTTAAAGAATGTTATAGGATGAAACTGATTACCTTTTTGTTGCAGAATCTTTGCGTGGCAGCAGCTCACCGTCCCATCAGGGAAATTTTGGAGAAGGAGAAAAAGGTTAGTATCATAAAATTGTGATTACAAATGGAAGCCTCTTTTGACATTAAAATTGCTATTGTTTGTGCTAAACCTGTCTCAAACTTCTATGGCCATGTTTAGTTCCGTGTGATTGGTTCAACTTCCTGCAAGTTCTCAGCTTTTTTTTGAGGGGTCACCATAGGCTTTGATTCATAGCTCCCAATGCAGTTTTCAATGGAAAATTTCATAGAAAACATATGTTCATATATATAGCAAATCAGATATCTTCGCATCACCTTTTTATTTCCCGTTGCTAAATATCCAAGTTAAAATAATGAGACCACAATCATCACCTTGTTATTTCCAGTTAAACATCCAGGTTAAAAACATATGAGACCCATATGGATTTGTTTGCTTGCTACACCTATATGGATTTGTTTGCTTACACTTCCATTCGAGTCGCTAAATCCGTAACTTTGAAATCCCTTTATTTGGTCTTATTGTTATTGTTATTATTTGAGCATATTGGTGAGGTACCCTTTTCCATTTCAAATGCCTTTATTAGTCTTATTGTTGTTACCATTGTTGAGCATATTGGTGAAGTACCCTTTTCCGTCGCATATTTCAGGAGAGAGCTCTAGCGTTGGCGGATAACAGACCTTTGCCCACATTGTACAGCAGTTCTGACATACGTCCTCTGAAGATGGAGGACTTTAAATGTGCTCATGAGCAGGTATGTATACATTTGTTACGTACTTGCACACGCATGCCGCAAGCCTATTTCATGTTGACACAGAGACTTGGTATGATTATTGCATGGGAACTTGTTTTCTGAATGATTGTCATTGGTTTTCCACGAGAAGGTATGCGCGAGTGTGTCATCTGAATCGACGAACATGAACGAGCTCCTCCAATGGAATGACCTGTACGGAGAAGGCGGTTCAAGAAAGAAGAAATCTCTGAGTTATTTCATGTAGAAGAAGACGGGAGAGGCTTTTAATTGTATAGCGTCGCACCAATGTTTTCATTCTTCTTTTTGTCACCATAGAGGCGTGGCATGCTTTAGGACCTAATGCCAATGGAAATTCCATTCGTAGGTCTTGTTCCCCGTTGTATAATATATAGGTATTTCTTCTTGTCATTGTTGTTTTATTTTTTCCTTTTCATAATTTATTAATTATTAATTTTTCCCTCAATGTTAGAAGTTTCACAGTTTTTAAAATCAAAGGTCGTTTGACATCTAGCAAATTTTTTTTTCTTCACAAGATAACTCTGCCTAGAGCCTTTTGTTTCTTTTTTACCCTGCTGTATAAACTAATTTACCCATCAATGAATAATTATGTTTTTCTATTTTCTTCTATTTTCAATGTTTGTATCTGTAATTTGATTCATTGATTCAAGTTTTCTCTTCTTTTTTTTTTTTTTTTTTTAAACGTTTATTCATCTTTTTAAAACACGATTCATGTGACTACCGAGTGTCTGCTTAAACAGAACTTTTTGAGTTCAAGGTCCATCGTGTGATGATGACGTTGAAAGAGAGAGAAAAAGGTTTCTCTCACTCCTGCTCACATTATATTCTCTCATTAAGAGTTTGTACATGAGTTGAGGTACAAGTTGGTATCCTTAACATTTGGGGTAAACGTTAAGTCGGTTGAGTGCAATTTAGAGATTTTTTAATCCGCCTACTCAATAAATAGAATCTAGAGATTTTTTATCCTACTTAATCAAAGTTCAGGTAGATCCGATTTTAAATTTAATCTATCTAATAAATTCAAACTATTTAATCTATCTAATGAATTCAAACTTTAAAAGCAATTCACCTATTAAAGTTTGAGTGGATTAAGTGAGTTGATCGAATTGAGCGTTATAAAGAAGGAAAAAAAATTTCAAATTAACAATTCATCAAAATAAGAAATATATAAAAAAAAACCAAAATTCATGTCTAAGAAAATCTTTGTAGTCAATAAATTTTAATTACAATCAACATGTTGCACAATTACCATCTCCAACTCTAAGCATCTAGTGGGTTTTTTTTTTTTTTTTCTTTGAACTTTGAAGTGAAGAAACAAATAGGTAGGATTGTGAATAAAACACAAACGGGATGTGTATACTATAGTAAAAAGTGGTAAAGTCTTTTTTTTTTAATTTCTAAAGAAATTGTGTAGTGTAGTGTAGTGTATAATGCATATTAGAATGTAAAAAGTAAAAAACTAGAAATCTAGAATTAAAGAGAAGAAATCTTTACAAACTATGTTACTATGAACAAAGTTTTTTTTTTAAAGTACAAGTTTATGTCAAAATTACAATATATATACTAAATATTTTATATATTTTTATATTTAGTAAGTTTGAATTATTTTGGATTATCAAAAACTCAACTCGAACCTACCAAATGAGAAATCGAATTGGGTGGATTAATGGAAATTCTTATTTAAATTTGTGGGATTAGGATTACCTCAAATTTTATTAGGTAGATTAAATCAAATTCGTAGGATTGTCTGAATTTTTTCGTTCAACCCTACTTGACATTACCCATCTTAAGCATTTTCATGGCATCCTAAGGATCTCTTTGTCCCAAGAAATGAAAGATCTTAATGGACCAGCCAATGGCCCATTAATAAAGCAAATACGACTCGAAAGCAAAGAAAAGCAAAGATAACACCATAATTTTCAAGGTGCTTCCGAAGTGTTACTTAAACACTTGAACCAATTTCAGTCAAAAGTAACAAAAACATGTGATAGCTTATTTTATTTCTTGATATTATAATATATAAAAATTTTATACACTAACAATCAAAAATTTTGTTTCAAATTAAGGTTGTCAAACATGCTATTAATTGTAAAAAAATAACTTGATAACTTCCGTAAAAAAGTTAAATTTGATAGTATATTTGCTTATTAACCGTTGGATCTATACAAAAAGATGACTTTGATTAAATTTAATTGGAGCTACAGAAAAATATGATTTTAGTCAAATATAATGATTTGAAAACGTAAATCATCAGTGAATTCTCACTAGACAAGAACATTGACAAGAGTCCTTATTTTACAAGAAAAAAGTGTACATTCAATTTATTTATTGCTATTTATGTTTATGGCACGCCAACTTGGTAATAATAGAGAGCAGGCAATGATAACAATAAGCTTGATAATGATGTCTATGGCTATATGAAATTTCAATTTCCTGTTGGTCCCCTCTCCAACCAAAAAGTAGCAAAAAGTCAGGCATTTGACTTGTTGTAGCGGCAAATGGTCGGTCCTCTTCTTCCTCTTCATTATTATTTTTTTCTTTTTTTGTGGGAAACTCAATCCCAAGGCACAAGGAATTAATTTTAACTCATTGCAATTTGAGAATCGATTCCATACCAGTAATTACTCTTTCTTTTTTGTATATATATAATATACAGTGAGTAATCATCTGTTAAGTATGAAGTTAAGCGTATGTTAGCATCAAATTTAATTTAATTTAATTCAATGGAGGTTATGTCCCACTCGTCAGCCTTCCTCCTTCCACCAATCCCCGCCGACCACCGCCGCCCTCCTCCATCCTACGCACTCGTCGTCCTTAACCAGAACCTCCCGAGATTCGCTCCTCTGCTCTGGTCTCACGGTAACCTCCTCTTCTTCAATCTGCACATATATATATATTTTTAAATAATAATGGTTTGCTGAGAAATTGTGTTGCGTTTTGTGCGTGTTCGTTTTAGAGCAGCAAAACTGCGTTTGTGCGCTGATGGAGGTGCCAACCGCGTCTACGATGAATTCCCTCTGCTTTTCCCTCACGAAGATGCTTCCGATGTTCGAAACAGGTTTTTTTTTTTTCCTCTTCTTTTTGTTGTTTAGGCATTTGAGCTGTTTTATTCTTATTTTTATTTTTGGTCGCGGCTATGAAAACAATCGTGGTTGTCGCTTCTTGTTTATCTAATTTGGTAAATTTTTGCTCAGTTTTTTGCTTTTTGAGCACGCATTAAGTGGAATATTCGGGAGATTCTTTCTTCCAATTTGTTTCGTATTTTTGTTTTGCTTTGTTCTTGTTTTGTGAAAAGTAGATTAAAGTAGTTATTATTCTCATTCAATGTGATTCCAGATCAGTTATTCCATTGACAGAAATTCTAATTTTTACGGATCGATTGTTTAAAAAACCCACCTTTTTTTTTGGTTGGATTCTAAATTAACATGTTGAAGATTTATTTTTATTTTTTTCATTCTTTGTAGTGTTCTTTCCTGTTTGGAAAGGTCTATAGATTTGTGTATTTTAATTTAATTCTTGGCTGTTATAGTAGGCGATGAGACCATGAGACCTGCTTAATTTGTGGTTGTTTGAGCTCCCTTCTTGTTTATTTTAATGATAACGAACTTAATATGTTAGCTTGAACTTGAACTAGGTACACGCCTGATGTTATTAAAGGTGATATGGATTCAATCCGAACAGAAGTCCTCGACTTTTACAGAAGCAAGGTAACACTAACAATCCTTTTTCTCAAACCTTCCACAGTACTGTTCCACTTGATCTTCTGAAGGGCATTCTCCTCTCAGTGAATCTTCAGTTCAAACCTTGCTCCTGGGATTTATCTTTCCACATTATGCGTTAATGTGATGTTACCGTCCAGCTGTTTGCTTCTACTCGGTTCTGCAGATCTTACTTAGAATTTCATTGTTGGCTTACTTATTTGATACAGGGAACTGAGATACTAGATGAATCTCATGATCAGGATACCACGGATTTACACAAATGTGTAGCACATATATGCGACTTCAAACCAAACTTGGACAAGTCTAACGTAAGTTGTCTCTTTTCATATGGCTCCCTTTTCAGTGAGGTTCAGCTTCATTCTCTTCTTTTTAGGTGCCTTTGGTTTGAACTATGAGATCCATAAACTTTTGAACAGAAACTAAGGTTGAGATTTTGCTGTGTTTGGTTGATCATATTTTTGCTTTACAATAGCATGTGGATTAACTTTTTGTTAATATAATAGCAGCTATGCATTCTGGTTGCTGGGGCACTTGGTGGGAGGTTTGACCATGAGATGGGAAACATTAACGTTTTGTACCGGTTTTCATTTTTACGAATAGTTCTTTTATCCGACGATTGCCTCATTTACCTTCTTCCGAAAACTCACCGTCATGAGATTCATATTCAATCATCTGTTGAAGGGCCTCATTGTGGACTCATTCCGATTGGGATGCCTTCTGGAAGGACTACAACCACTGGGCTTAAGTGGGATCTGAGTAAGTGTTTTCGTTTATTTCACTATATGGGTGCTTCCAATTCCATTTATTGTATTTTGATTTGCTGGTCATAATAATGCGTTTGTAGTGCATGTCTCATCTATGATCTACTTCTAGGTTCTAACTTATTTATTATATCTGACCAAAATTAAATGAGGCAAATTGAATGATTCAACTGTGCCTTTGTTGGGTGACTTTATTGGATGTCTCTTGTGGCTCATCCTTTATGGCTGGTGATCAAACAAGAAGATAAGCATTAATAGCAGGACTTGTAAATTCACCTTGACGCAAGTCTATTTCTACTTCCACTACTTCTTGACTATAATGACTTTGTGGTGTTGCATGATAGAAATGTTTTTATAGTGCCATAATCATATTTAAAGAGTTTTTCCCGTTTGTAGCTGTGCATTTTTCTGCTACGAGTGGTGGAGCCCCACTCGGCACTCACGGTTTTTTTTGTCCATTTCAGATGAGACGGAAATGAGCTTTGGTGGCTTAGTTAGTACTTCAAACGTGGTTGAAGGAGAGAAGATAACGGTGCAATCCGATTCAGATCTTCTTTGGACCATATCTATCAAAAAGCTATAATGTGACTTAATAAGAGGTGCACAAGCTAAACTTATACTAGCTTTTATTCCATTACCAAGACCCCCTGTCAATTTCCTCTGCGGAGGGAGCTGCATACTTGGTTTAGATTTTGGATTTATTCTCTCCAATTCTTATTGGTTTATGCTACAATTTATTTGAATGTATAGTATATCGTATTCTGATGACATTATTTTTTAAATAATTTTGTTTCACTTGAATGATATTTCCTATTGGTATTTAACTTCAGCATCCAATAAGTTGTCTGTATTGGTTTATGCTACAATTCATTTGAATGTATAGTACATCGTATTCTGATGACATTATTTTCTAAATAGTTTTGTTTCACTCGAATGAGCGATATTTCCTATTGGTATTTAACTTCAGTATCCAATAATTTGTCTGTTGCCTCATACTAATATTAAATAGGTGGAATATCTTGGCAATGTATCATAAGTTGGTGCTTAGTAATTTTTTCTGGTTCTAAATAAATCCTGTGCATTATCCTAATTTTCCATTGTGCAGGCTTAAGCGCCTTGTTTTTGTCTGGTTGATTTGGAGTATGCGTGGATTGCGCTTGGTTTTGAAGAAGAATCTCGAAGAGTTTGAAATCAAGGTGTTTGGGAGCATGGTTTCAACCACAAAATTGTGATTTAAACCAATTTTGTAATAGTATTTTCTCATGCAAAATTTGAATCAAAAGTGGTTTGAACCACAATTTTTTGACAGTGTTTTCCCTACTTTTTTTTTTTTTTTGCTTTTAAGTATATTGGTGTTCATCACAAGTAATAATAATCACCACTATACACTTCATTAAATTTAACCTTTGAATGTCACAGATGGGCCAATATCTCATTCTGTAATGATGTTCATCACCATAGGTGATTGTCATTTTCCTTTTGCCTTTTGAACGTTTATTTTTACTACTATATACATGTTTTTGGAGAGTCAAAATCTACTGGCCCAAAATTTCACACAACAAACATGGGTATTAAAAACACTTTTTTTTTTTTATCCTTTTCGCCCTCTTTCTATGAATTTGAACAAACCAGTCTATTTTCATCTACATCGATAGCCACGAGATGCTATTACTCTGTTTTAGGGGAAAACTGAAACTGAACTTGAAACATTCGTGGGTTTTCTTCTTCTTGTCATTGTAAATCATGTTCCGTCCCTCGCTTGAGTCGTATGTCTTGTAATTTGTCGAATTTCTCGTCATCTCCGAGTTAGTCTAAGTTTTGCATCTTATTTTCTCATTCTTTTGGTAACAAAGAAAAAGAGAGCAAGCTTTCATTGCAAGACTAGTTTTAGCTCTTTGACAATGAATGGCTATCAAGCGATCAACTTTGCTCAAATCGTGATTCTATCTACCAATCTCAATTTTTCTGAAGATTGAGAACTCAAACCAAATATGCAACACCAGAGGAAAGTTCATAGTTTATTTTATTTTATTTTTTTTAAACCCCCCCCTTGTTTGTAATCGTGATCTCTGTTATTTTTTCCTTACTTCAGTCAGCACGAGGAAGAAAAGAATAATATATATGCGCGCGCACACACAGAGGTGGCACTTCCATCCACCTGGGCGAACAATCCGCCCATTTTATTTCAACCGTTTAGATTTAAGATAGCTAGGATGAGCTTAAGGGGTAAAATTATGGCATGTGGCCTGCTGTGGCCTTAATCGGTTAACAAATCTCAATGCTTCCGGATCCGTAGAAACCAAAAAAAAAAAAAAAAAAAAAAAAAAAGGGAAAGAAAGAAAGAAAGGAGGCAAGTGCACGTTAATAAATGCTAGGCGTTCACATTTGAAACATCGTTATAAAATTATATGTTTCTTCTCTTTTGAGACAGTGACGGATAGGGGCCAATTTTTTTTTAATCAAGATTATATTTACACACACACATATATATATGTAATAGTTAAGCTTTCGGTAAGAGGCCAAATATAATTCCTACTATATTAAAATTAAAACTATTATATTAAAAAAAGGAAGAAAAAAAGAAAAAACTAGGGGACCATGGCCCCCTTGCACCCCTATCTCTGTCATTGCCTTAAGGTCTTATTTTTTCCTTTCACTAAAGGTTTGTATCTTTTCACCTACACTTCATTAACAAATATACACATATATTTGTTAATGTATATGATGAAACTTTTTGTTTTGAAAGGTAATGAAACTCGTTTTTTTTCGTCTACTTTCATTCCATATAGTTTGTATCGTCTGAAGTATTAGTTAACAAACATAACCTACAGCTTTGATATTTTCCGGAATTGTGAGAGAGTTTATTCCTCTCAAATCTAAAAGTAATTCAAGAAAAGATAAAACTTCCTAGACAGTTTTGCTATGCTATATTTTGTTCATGCAACTAAAATTTCCCATATGTGACTCCATCAACAATTCTTTATAAAAAATATATCAAATGTCTTTACTTAAATTCTCACATACTATAGTAGCAGAAGAATTAATATTGTAAAGAACTTTCAAAAAATCATAATCAGGAGACAATTTAAGAAATACACCCACGCCCGTGCTCAACCACGTCTACATTACTAAGTTAGGGTATTTTCACAAATAATTTAAGAACTTTTTTTTTTATTTTTTTTAAATTGAAGCAGTCCCTGCCCTTGATTCTCTCTTTGGTAAACTTGTTTTTTTTTATTCCTTCACTTTTTTTTTAAAATCTTTTTTCTCCTTCTCAACTTATTTGGCTTCTCACTTTTTTTTAAAAACTTTTTTTTGTCCTTATTATTCTGCTTCCCTTTCTTCTTTTTTTTTTTTTTCCCTTTTGTCGTCTGTCATTTTTTAATTGCATCTTAAGTGCTTTTTTGGTTCTTCTCACTGCTGCGCTTAATTTTTTTGTTGCTTCATTATAATATCTTATGTATATTGATATGCATGTCATCAAATTTTATAAAATACATGTCACCAAAATATTTTTACTTTTTTCCATCCTCGCATATTATTTTTTATCCTCTTACATATTATTCTGTTAAGCGTGATACAAAAATTTCGATCCTCTTCTTTTCTATTTAACCTTTTATTGTATTTCTCCTTTTAGTACTCAGATAATTCCCTACATATATCCTACTTTGTCTTCTCAAATGTCACTATCAATTCCTATTTTCCTCTTAAATATCATTCCTTTATGTACTTTATGCTAAAATATTTCCTCTCACATATGTCCGTATTCAAATATTTTCAAAGTAGCATTTCTAACTGCTATTTTGTTGTTGTGCCTCCTTATTCTAGATGGAAAAAAGAAAATTATGTTACTGTCCGAAGGAAAGATATTATGTGAAGGAGCATAATATAATTATTTCAACAATCATGCAATACATGTAAAATATTATCTGTAGCTTATTGATTGACCTAATTTTATGTGCTTAAACTTGCAAGACGATCAAAATTTATGCTTAAATGTGCAAAATACAGAAAAGCTATGTCACAAATGAATATTTGTTATATTCAGCACCAAATTGTTACGTCGTCCATTCCGGATCTAAAACAGAATAGCCCTCAAGTATATTACATAATTACAATTTCCCCCAGTCAATTGATCATCGTAGCGGGTAATAACCGGTGGCTGAATAATTATATCGTAGCGGGTAATAACCGGTGGCTGAATAATTATACTCCCATTATGTGACTGAAACAGCCCACGTGGGCCAATTACCTTAATAAAGTGACACAGGTGGCGGATCCTCCACCCGAGTGGAGAGAAATAAGTTCTTATATACACATATGTGCGTGGGGGTGGTTGATGGTTACTTTTGCTTTCACCCATGTTGTTTTAACTATGTGATATGCATCAAGATGACTATTGGGAATTTGATATTTAATAAAATAAGTGTTCAACTTAGAAAACTTATCAAATGTGATTTTAGATGGGACTTGTTGTTTACCTCCTACTGACATGCCTTTTTAAGTATTTTTCAATTAAAAAATAGAATCTAATTAAAGATTCATTCTCTAATTTTTCAATCTCATTCCTAACCCACACACACAATTCCCACTTCAAGTATTTTTTTTTTCCTCTGCCGTTTTACCCTTTCTATCTTTCTCTATCATCTCTCGATGACGTCATTAGCATCCTTCTAAAGATTTTTTTTCTTTTTCTTTTTTTTTTTTTGGCTGAAGTTTGAATCAATTTTAACCTCAACAATAAGTAAAAGCATAATGAGTTTGAAACATATTTTCAGGCAAAACAAAGTTCGACCTAATGTGAAAAAGTCCAATCATGAGAGGATCAAATGTAAAGGCTTTTCCAATTACAAAATTAACAATGGCAGGAAACACTGAGAAGAAAAAACAAAATGTAAGTTTATTGGAACAAGCTTAAAAAAATTTACTTAATAATATGAACAAAAGACACCAAATCCACATGTGAAAATCTTGTGAAAAAATCAATACAGAAAATCTAGAAAAAGAAGAACCAAACAAAAAGCCTTTATCATCATTAGAAGAGAAGCTTCAACTTCACCAAGCTCTACCTCAAATTCCTAAACGACAACACAACAATTAGAGGAAAAAATACAGAAAAGTGTATTGAGACAGAGAGAGGGAGAGGGATCTCAACTATGCCAGAATCCCCAAATTTGAAAAAAAAAAAAAAAAAATTGAAAATCAAAGATTAAACAAAAAGTTATTAGTGACTAAAAATCCTCAAATTAATATGAGAAATATAGAAAAATAAAACTTAGATTCAGGAAGAGAGAGGGTAAGAGAAAGTTTCGATTTAGAAAAAAAAAAAAAGCATCAGAATTGAGATCAAATTAGAAAGGGAGGAAGAGAAACAAAGAGGGGGATGGTTA
Source organism: Artocarpus hirsutus (assembly GCA_946598075.1). Classification (NCBI taxonomy): domain Eukaryota; kingdom Viridiplantae; phylum Streptophyta; class Magnoliopsida; order Rosales; family Moraceae; genus Artocarpus; species Artocarpus hirsutus. Next base: position 54,120 of record CAMOHE010044886.1, read on the forward strand.
AAAAAAAAATAATAATATAATTTTGTCTGTAACCATTGATAGTTACGAAAAAGAAAAAGAATAACCATTCAAGGGTCATCTATATATATATATATATATATATATATATTAATCTTTATCCGTTAGTTTAATTCTTATTACTAACAACTCTAAATCTAAAGTGTTCACATTTAATTAAACACAACGGAGCTGAATTTGTATTTTTTTAAGTGAAAATGGCAATTTTATTCATCACTTTAAAAGATCATTGCATACAAAACAAGTAACAAATAGAGGCAAAACATCGCGCCAGGTTGAACTTGTATTTAGAATGATTGTGAATGTAATAATCTTAGTAAATGTGTTACAGTTGACGTAACGGTTTTAGACTCTTTTTTTAAATTGGACTAAAATGTTATAAAAAGCAGAATGTGTTATTAGTTTTGTTTTGTTTTGTTTTTTTAAACTTATGTCGTTATTGATTTAAACAACACGTTGACACTAAAATTTACACGTTTCATGATCATGAAAGATAGCCAACTGTCGTCTTTTTAATTTTTAGACAAAACTACAGGCAACATGGGTACTTTAAGAAAAATAACATGGGCACCACTTCAAGCACTACAATAGGGGTGACAATAATCGTGTTCGTGCCGTGTTTGTGTTGGCACGTTTACAGCACGGTAAGTTTAGCCTGAATATAAACACGACACAATTAATAAACGTGCTAGAGATGTAAACATGAACACGACACGCCTATGGCACGCGTAACACGACACGACATGATTAACACGATTATTAAACGTGCCGTGATGGGTTGACACGATAACAACACGCATATGATACGTTTATGACCCAATTAATTAAAAATTAAAAAAATTAATTTTTTTTAAAAAAAAATTAAAAAAATTATTTTTTTTAAAAAGCCAATAAAGAAAATTAACAAAAACACAATATTTAATTAATACTAACCTACTATAAATATTTCAAATATTTTTATTTTTAAGTTTAAATGTGTTATAAACAGGCGGGTCGTATCGTGTTGTGTCAACATGTTTACGGCCCGTTTAATTAAACGTGTTAAGGCGTGTTTAGCGTGTTAGCACGAATCCAGCCTGTTTATTTTCGTGTTATTTGTGCCAACCCATTTATGACATAATTAATAAACGTGCGGTCCAAACCCGTTTATCTCATGTCGTTTTCGTATCGTGTCATCGTGTCGTGTCCGAATTGTCGGCCCTACTACAACTACAACTATATACGCTGCGTTTAATTAGTGAGTCATATGCTGTGAGATTTATCTTTTCCTAGATTTAAAAAAAAAAAAAAAACACAAGCGTGCAAATACTTCGTCCTGTCAAAAAAAAAAAAGAATAAAGTTATTAATGTCTATCATTATCAAACGACAGGCTACCTACATTGCGTTTTTTAACTTAAAACGACAACTAAGGTTAACTACAAACACGTCGTCTCATTTAATATTTATAAATCAAAGGACGAAATTCCTAACGTAAACCATAACATCATGTTGTTTTTCAATTTATTTTTAGTTCTGGAAAAAGGGCATCATGTCCCACACGTTTTTATTATATTAACGACGGAATGTTTTTTACAGATTATCATCGGAAAAGAAAAAAGAGAAGAGAATCGTGAAAAAACTTCTAACTGATAAAGGACATGTCGCTTTATGCAGACGACAGCAAATATATTAAGCTATAAACATGCATAGTATATAAATATATTTAGATATGAAGTATATCTCGTTTTAATTCTATAGACGGTAGAGGAGAGGGGAAGAAACAACGCAAACATGTAATGTGTAAACGACGTGAAGTCCTGTTATTTACAAAATTAAACAACGAACTGCATGCTACATGTCGTTTTTCTACTCAAACGACAACATAGCAAAACTACAAACTGCATCTTGTCATAGAATTAAGCGGTAGCAATTAACAAATTTCATAGCATAAATGCAAAGATATGGAGCATGTAGCCTTGTTAAATTAAACACTGCCCACTTATATGTCGTTTTTCCACTTAAGCTACACCAAAAATTAACTTCAAAATACATGTCGTTTTAGAATGAAACGGCAGCAAAGTGTTAAATTTTAAATCACAGACGGGATAGATATCTTATTGGTCATGATGTTCCTCACTTTCAGTGAAAAAAACCATTTTGCTTTTGCCTTTTGCTTTTGAATATTTACTAGAAGCATATGACGGACAATGGAGCTTAACCCTAAATGTAAATCCTATATATGTGTGTATTCCTTTATCAATACCTCCTTTCCTAAGAGCTCTTATCAAAAACCAAAAAAAAAAAAAAAAAGAAAAAGAAAAACCCTTTCCTAAATATAGTGAAAATATTAGAAATTGTTATGACGTTAGAGACTTTTGCGTTCTAATCTCACAATTGGAAGTGAATTGAAGAAGATATATAAGGGAAAAAAAAAAAAAAAAAAAACTACCTCTCGGGCTTAAGCCGAGGGATCAATATACTGAAAATAAATCACACATACACTAAACACCAATCTCGATTGGCTCGAGATTTTTATAAGAGAAGCTGCATCATTATTTTCACCTTTTTGAAAAACATAAAAATTAAAACTAAAAAGAGCTAAATACCATAAGACTAACTAATGCAGCATAATAATTGCAAACAACTTCCCCTGTTTGCTTTCATAGCCCCATACTAATTGGCCGTCTTTTTCTCTGATTTTCCTGATTTCCCCTTGCCCGTCTTTTTCTCCGATTTTCCTGATTTCCTCTTGCCATGCGAAACGTCAAACATGCCTTGAGCAGAAGGCTGGTGATTTTGTGAAACTTGGTTTCCTTTGTTTTTGCTCCCTTTTGGCGACTTTGGTGCTAGGGCTTCTTGAGCATTAGACTGATAATGAGAAGACGAAGAAGAATCATTATATTTGTCATAATTAACAGTAGACATTTTGATTTTCAAGTACAAAACACAAATAGATTTAATCAATTATCTCTCAATTGTTTGTGCAGCTCTAAGCCGTGCAAGAGTTATATTTATAGACACAAAAGTTTGAAGCAATATTTACCTCCCCATTATCATCGCTATTGCCAAGAAAATTTCACTATGTATAGGTCGAGAAGCAATATTTACCTTATACTTTCTAATTTGTCTACTAATCTGACTAAACATAATTGTAAGGTAAATCTGCTTTTCCAATATAACTTTGAATAAGCATGCGTGTTGAATTTTTTATTTATCTAAGATTTTAATAATTCTACCTTGACGCTACTTCACCGTGGAGGGATTATTAAGGGAAATTAATTTCATGTAGTTTTTTTTCCATATATATATATATATATATGGATATATATATATATTTTATTTATTTTGATACTTCATGCACGGTGCCAATTGATCAACTGAGTCATTTGTCATAATAAAAGTAATAGAAACTAACAATGTATATCTTCTTTTACTTGAGTTGTGTCAATGTGTTTAACAGTGCACGTTGATTGTTAAAAAAAAAAAAAAATCATACTAGATAAATAAATAAATAGAATTAAACAGAAGATTGGAAAATTTCGAACAAATGAAATGAAGCTTCAAATGAAAAAAAGCTTGATTATCTCAACGATTCTTACTCGGATTATTCAAAGTATTATGTATTGATCAAAACTTTGAAGTATTCTTTCAATTAATGTACATATTCCTAATATTTTCAGTTAACAAAATTTAGGTCATTCCGAGCAATTTCTGAATTTATGTACAAACATGACTTGCTAACTTCAGAATTTTGTTTAATTGTGTCGTTCCTCAAATAACGAGATAAGGATGGCGAATGCCGACTTCAACAAACTTGGTACTCTAACAAATTTCAAGAAGTTTTGGAACTGCTTCTTCGTAAAAACGAAATAAAAAAATGGTATTTAATTTCTTTTAAATCTTCCATAAATATTTTTTCTTTATTTGTTCGACTTTGACAAGTAATTAGAAGAAAGCTAGTGGAAAGACAACGCATGCAGAAACTTGATATATATATATATATTTATATGATCCCCCTTTATTTTTAATTTTTCATTTTTTAAAAAGGTTTGCTTCCCATTTGAAGAAAGTTAATTTTACCTAGAACTTTCGGTTTTTTCTAGCTGGCAGTCTTCTTTGAATATTGTAAACTTACAGCTTGAGCTTGTTAGACCGCCTCTACAAGAATTATCCATTTACGTCTCATTGCGTACTGTTCAAGGTGCATTTGAAATTTTCTCTGTTCAACGTTTGTGGAACTTGTTGGTTCCCGGTCTTCCAAAGATGAGATTCCACACTTTACCTTGCTTTCCTGATTAGTTGTTGGGCGAGGGATATCTCTCTCTCATACATATATATATATAACATGTTTTATATTGCGATAAAAATCGGAAACTTATATTGATCAGTTAACGCGTATACATACTTACATTCACACATGCATATATATATATAATATAAATTAAAAACATTCACCCAATATATACATATGTATATATATTGACGTCATTTTTGAATATGTAAAATCAGATCTAAGTGCCTATACTTGTATTTATAATTTTATCCCTTGTAATGAAACCAATAAAAATGAAGTGTAACCTATTTTCCAATTCAAACACACAAGTTATGTAATTTGAAACCAATGTATAGTAAACCATTTAGAAATTTCCTAAACGGTTTTGCAAATTACATGGAAATTATAGGTTTCTTGTTCTAATAACTATTTACGAGCCAGGCAATAAGAGGGTTCCTACGCATTATAAATATAATTGTAACAAAGGCTATTGTCATTTCAAAAAAAAAAAAAAGAAGCTATTTTTGTTCATCTAATTTCCAAAACAATGTCTTCAAACAACAATAGTTCATCTTCTCAATATTCTGCTCAAGACTGCATGGGAGTCAATTGGACAAGATCAAGTGATAATGGAAACAAAAGCCACCAAGGTCACCAGAGCTCCCAGCACTCCGCCCAGTCCATCTTTGCACCGGACAAGAAACAGAAATCAAAAAACAAGAAGGGAAAATAAACAACATATCAGTTTCTTGTGTATTTTTAATTTGTACACTAGTTCGTTTCCTCCTATCTGATTTAGCTGTTCTCTTTTATACATTTTTTTATATGTGTACATGTATATACACTCGCATACATATATAGTATGCATATCTATGTGTGTATATATAGGCGTAGATTTTCTACATAGGTTATGGTGTAAATTTTCTACATATAGGTTATAATGATCAGAGGGGGGAAAGTAATTATTTATTTGTTTGTATATATATATATATGGTAGTCGCTTAAATTTGATTATGTATAAATGAGAATAATATTTGTAATTTAACATTTGTACGATTGTTCATTTTTATTAAACAGATGCATGTATTCTCATTTACGTATAATGTGAAGTTCCTAGTACAGTATGTTATTTATGGTCTGTCGTAATTTGAGAACATGATTAAGAGACTAAAAAAAAAAAACAAAAACAACTAGAAATAATTTGTATATCGCTGCCAAAAAGAAGAAGAAGAAGAAGAAGAAGAAGATAATGATTTGAATTGGCTATTAATTTAAAGGATATCAAACTTGTGTCTTCTACGTAGACGACATCGGATAATTAAGCCGTAAACAAACAAAGTTCTTTTTTTTTTTTGCTTATTTTTTTGTAAACCGCAGCAAGTACGTGGAGAACATGACGTGTCATTTGTAAAAGGAAACTACAAACTACAAGTCATTATAGCATTAGAAGACAATTAGAACTAGAACGAGGGAGAAGAAGGACAAAAAAAAAAAAGAAAAAAGAAGCTATTTGTATAACTCTTATTAATAGCCACTCTAGATCTAAAGTACTCATTTTCAATTAAGAACAACAAATTTGAACGCGTATCTAGAATGTTTGTTCATGTAATAATTTTAGGGTTCGTTTGGTCTTATTTATTCAAATAGTGTTTTATTATTTTAAACAAAAAAGTGAAAACTTTTTTTTTTTGAAAATACGTTGGTTAACATCGTTGTTGTTTTTTGTTTTTAAATTGTTATCAAATTTTTAAATTATGGAAACAAAAATTTCTTGTTTCTAAATTTTTTTTAAAAACTAAAATCTAAATTTTTTTTAAAAACTAAAATCTTAGGTTTTGATCAATCAAAGATTTATTAAGGTCACCAACTATTTACGATGGTCTGACAAGTTGAGATTGCCGTCGGGGTAGGATGGCAAACCGAACTCACCGTGGAGGTCGAAACAAGAAGTAGACACACTGTTAGGTTAGGTTAGACTCACTGATGGGGTCCAATCGGTTGAACAGACTTACCTTTAGGGTCGAGCCATTATCGCTATTGGGATCAGGCTAGTAGACTTGACTTATCATCGAGGTTTGGTCAGCGAGCTGAACACGTTATCAAGGTTAGGACAGTACGTTGGACACACTAACAGGGTAAGGCTGGAAAGTTGGACTCGCCATTGGGGTTGGATTGACGAGCCATAGTCACCATTAGGGTCAAGCTGACGAGCCGGACACGTCATATCAGGTTTGGGATTAGGTTTAGATATTGGGGTTCAAGTTGGGTTTCGGGAACAGGATTGGGGTCAGAGTTAAGGTTTAGGACTAGGCTATGGTAAGGTTCTAGGACCAAGGTTATGGTTGAGGTCAGGTTTTGGGACTAGGATTGGCACCGGGTTTGGGATCTAGGATAGAGGTTGGGGTTGTAACACCCGCCGATTTTCATGTAACAGTATATGTCAAAGTGTAATGATGTTAAGAAATTTCTTAAATGATATGAGTTATGAAATATGATATTAATGGTACTAACCATTTTATTTTAAGTGTTATAACAGGTAACAGTCACGTGAAATCGATATGCTCAAAGTGTTCATGTTATTTATGTTGAATGTTTAATTATAATTTTTGTGATAATTAATGAATTGATGAATTCTAGTGTGTTAAGGCAGATCGGCAGGCCAGACCACTTAATTGGACAGGCCAAAATTACCCCCACGAAACAATAGGTCGATGAATATAATCGGCAGGCTGGACCTCATGCATTCGGTAGACCGAAGACTACTGACAAGCAATCAACAGAAATCACCCAAATTTGTGACAATGATCATTGGATGTGATTGGATAATGATTGTTGATTGATTGGCCTATTTTTACATGCACGAACAAACGATGATTGGCACTCCTCTCCTCTCTTTCCTCCCGGGGAGGAGGTGGTCGCTACAGGGGTCGGGTTTCAGGACCAGGCTTAGGGTCAAGATCTAAGGCAAGGGTTAGGATTTGATATCGAGGTGGGGTTTGGGTTTCAAAACTGAGATTAGGATCTGAGACTCAAGTCAAGGTCGAGTTCTAGGACAAAGGTTGTAACACCCGTCAAATTTTCATGTAACAGATTATGTCAAGTTAGTGACGACGTTAAGTAATTTCTTTATTTTATGTATCATGATATATGATATAATGGTACTAACCATTTTATTCTAAGTATTATGATAGGTGACGGTCACGTGGAATCGATATGCTCGAAGTGCTCATGTCAATTACGTTGTTTTTGCAATAATTAATGTTTTGTTAGACTTTGTTGTGTAAGGCAGTTTGGCAGGCCGAAATGACCCTCACAGAATAGCAGGCCGATGAATATAATCGGTAGGCCAGACCTCATGCATTCGGCAGGCCAAACTATGCGGTCAGCAAGCCGAAGACTGCTGACGAGCAATCAACAGAAATCACCCAAAATTTGTGACGATGATGACAATATGTGATTGGATATGATTGGATTATTTATTTTGATTGATTGGCATATTTTTGGATTGATTTCTTTAATTTTGGTAAAGAAATGTTTGACTTTATATTGATTGGATGATTTGATATGGTTTCTTATTTTGAAAGCTTGAAATATGGTAAGTGAAGCTAAATTAGTTGACCTACCCTTAATTCCCTCCCTTAATCCACATGAAAGCAGCGTTTTCTTTTATTTTCCCTG
>CAMOHE010044887.1:1088-19639 GCA_946598075.1 Artocarpus hirsutus
GAAGTAGCGTCTTCTGGCTTCCACCACGACTTACCAAGTACGCCACTCGTGTTTTTTCCCGGCACGTGTGGGATTTGGAGGCGTCAGCAAAGCCGTTGATCCACAATCTTGCCTCCGAAGTCTGATCGGAGGAGAGAGAGTATATCGATAAAATAAAAAGTTAATTTCAGTCTTGGCTTAGAATCATGCAAATTATCCTACTTTAATTTTAAATTTTAAAGTGTAATAAATCACACTTTTATACCATCCAATTTACGTCGATAATTACACTTTTAACTCTTAAATTATACAGCTTGTCTTATTTTAACCTCTAAACTTTAAATTATAATAAATCACATGTCTAAACTATAAAGGTTGTTCCTTTTTAACCTTTTCGTTACTAAACCTATAAAAATATTGATGGATTAAACCACATATGTATGGAGCTAATCGATTAATTATATATCAACGACAGAGATTAATGGGCTATTTGTTTTTGTTTTCAAAATTTTTTGAAATATTTTTGCACGTTTTTTGAGGCAAAAATTTTAAAAACACTCTCAGCATAATTCTCAAAAAATTCTCATTTTTTAAAAAAAAATATTTTCACCTATTTTTAAAACAACACCAAATGGCCCTAAATCTTTTGTAATCGAATTTCATATATCTCAAGCCAATTAGTAGGGGGTTTTATAAACAAAAATACATTTTTGTTGACTTAAAATTGATAAAAATTTTCAGCTTTTTTCTGGTGATTATTAAATCCAATTAAGCGAAGTATTCATCATTATACATTTACGTACTTTTCAACCCTAAAATTTAAGCATAAAAATAACAGGTAAGTCCATTAGTTTCCACATATCATTTTCATTATTTTGTAGGCATACTCACATATCCAAGCGTTTTTCCCTTATTTGTTTATATTTTTCATTTTAATTCACAATAATACAAACCTAACATAAGTCATGTGATGAAGAAAATTTGATCAAACTTTTTGAGTAAAAAAATGGCAAAACTTTTATAAAAAAATTATAAAGAAAAAGAAGAAGAAAATAATAATAAAACTTATATAATAGGGAAACAAAATTTTGGGGATTTTATCTTTAAAATATATATTGAAAACATATATAGAGCTAAAATGTCAAAATTGTCATTTGTGTCAATTTATCAATAATTAATAGATTTAATAACAGATGGTCAAAATGGGACAAGTTTGAAAATTTGAGGGTGTAATTTGTTATGTTTTAAAGTTCAAAGGCCAAAAGTGAAGATATAGCTCAATTTCGTAAATATTAATAGATTTAAGCCAAAATGGGACAAGTTAAATGGTTCAAGAGTGTGAATTATTACGTTTTAAAGTTCATGGGTTAAAATAAGAAAGTTGTACGGCTAAAAGACTAAAAGTAAAATTAACTTAAAAAAAATAAACTACTATTAAGTTTATGTTTTTCAACTGTTCAATTTGCATTTTGTATTTTTTTTTTCATTTTGAAGTGGTTTTAACCAAATCTAATAGATTTTCGTGTATCTTTCAAATAAAAAATCATGTGCCATACGTATGAGATTTTACTAAGTAAAATCTTTGCCTTGTTTTTTTTAATGACTAAGCTATGATTTATGAAGCCTAGTCTTTTCAAAACATAAAAGGAAATTGGATTATGTAGTTTTTTAATGATCTCTTTAAAATATGTGACAATTAGGCATCACTTTTTCAAAATAACTGTCAGGTTGGCACTCCAGGTGACCACCTGATGGAGTATAGCGTTAACAATGTCTGGAGATATTGTGCAGTGAAAGAAGAGGAAGAGAGAAGAGATAGAGAGAAAGTTAGGGTTTGAGTTTTTTTTAGGGTTTGTTATTTACAGGTTTATTAATGATAAACTCGAGTTTATCACTGATAAACTCAATAAATAGTGTGACGCCGACAATGTTTGGGGATGTGCGGTGAGAGAAGAGGGAGAGAGATAAGAGAGAGAAAGTTAGTGTAACTCCCTTAAGTGGGGTTTAGTAATATCTAGTAAATACAAATAAATTTTACAATATATTTCAAATCATTTAAAGCAATGCCCATGAGTCTTTAGAATAAAACAAAACTAGAATATATTTAAAATACCAATCCATAGTTTAGTATAGCTTAAAATATTAAAAATACAACTATCATCATCGTTATATAATTCTCGATTAATAGATAATTTAACACAACTAACACTACAATTTTAAGAATCTTACATGATCAAATGAAATATATAATAAACTAAAGAAGCTCCAACACGTCACAAGTAATGTTGTCGCCTATTTCTTGTCAAATAGATTACACTAAGCACCACCTGAAAAGCTAATAATGGTACGGAATGAGCATTGACATGCCTAGTAGGAAAATCATTACTCACCTTTAGGTTTTATTATTTATAGTATTAACTCCTACGTGGTTAGTTTATTATCCAATATAATATTATTTATTTTATAACAATTTCATTATATTCATATCTAGTAAATACCCTATAAATAAACCTTTTCATGTTTCTGTATCATATAATATAATCCATAATTAAATAATGTTTTCAATATTCACAACGAAATTGAGAATCACGTCTCTTAACTCAACGTAACCTCGTAGGGCAGGCTTGACAACTCCAACTAAGAATCTTAAAGTTGCCGGGTGAGGGAACTCGATGTCCTAGATACTCACCAAGACATTTCTTATACAGTGTGTTTTAGGACTTTTGATCCAAAGGAGCACCAATACCTTCCTATATTTATCTTTTAGGGTATACGCGATCAAGGACGTAACTGTCACCCTTTTCACACCTCACCATTCTCTCATATCATCATCGATATACGTAGAAACGATATTATCTAATCATGCTTCTTAAATTATGTTAAAACATGTGAAATCAATTTGACCTCGTTGAATAAATACAGGACGAGTCTACGACAATTTGTCCATGTAATATTCATATAATAATATCAATAAAATATCATAATTTATCTTTTGGAATAAATAACAAATTTTTAATTAAACAAAATCTCACAAAAGTTGATCAATAGATTTCCTACCTCTTTGGCAAATAATTTACTGATAACTTCTAACTCACGACACCAATTCATCGCTAAGCTCCAATCACTTCCTTAACCTTAAAATGTATAAAGATCATAAATTTAACTTATATACTAACTCCATAATGATGTCAATTTATTTTATTAGTGTGCCTCGTAATTAATATGTTCTAAATATGCATACAAATATTAACACATAATTTAATTTTAACAAAAATTAAAAATGGAACTATACTTCGGTCCAAAGAGTTTTAAAATTGATTTTAAAATAAATTAATTTGAAACTTAATATATATATATATATATATATCAAAACAAAACAATTAAAATATATAGCTTTGTATTTAGGTTGGCCTTGGTTTGGTTCATAATATATATAACAGATGCTAAAAGTTGAAGGTTCAGTCCAACTGTTTGAAGCATGGTAAAGTTATAAGGGGTTATAGGTTCGATCTATAGTGAAGTAGAATTTTAAGCAATTACGGCATCACTTTATGCAAAACGACAACAAATTTCAACATTGAAAACGACATGTCTTTTTCTTCACATCATTTTCTTCATGGAAAAACTTCATAGAACTTTAAATCCAACATTGAACCATTGGTCTCAAATTCTTGGTCTCTTAATAGCTTTCTAAGCATAAGAATGATGCATAGACAATCTACAATGATCATAAACTAATTTCTAACAATTTACATACTCAAATCATAACTTAAATCAAAGTTTGAGTTTTGAAAATCTAACTTTAAAACTTAGTTCAAAAGTGTTGTTTGACTTTGAAAATCTTCAAGTTTTTTTGATCTATGAGTTTGTGGGAGGTCATTTTCTTATTTTTGGTGACAATGGGTGAAGTTTTGGTGATTTGGTTTCTTTAGTATTCTTGCTTGTGGGTAGTCGTGGGTGAGGAGAAACAAAAGAAAAAGAATTGAAGAACCTCTAAAATCCGACTTTGAACTATTTTTCTTAAATTCTTGATTTTCTAATAGCTTTTTAAGCATAAAAATGATGCATAAACAATCTACAATTATTATAAACTAATTTCTAACAATTTTCGTACTCAAATCAAAACTTAAAACAAAAGTTTGAGTTTTAAAAATCTAACCTCAAAACTTAGTTTAAAAATGTTGTTTGATTTAGAAAATATCCGAGCTTCCTTGATCTATGAGTTTGTAGAAGGTCATTTTTATGATTTTTGATAAAAACAGGTGACGTTTTGGTGGTTTAGTCTCTTTAGTGTTCTTGTTTATGGCCAGCTGTGGATGACGAGAAACAAAAGAAAAAGAAACAAAGAAGGAAAGAAGAAGAACAAAAGGAAAAAAAAGAAACAAATGCTGAGTGGGAGTGAGATGGGGGCTGAATCTTTTATTCAGAGTAAAAGGAAACAAAATCAAAGTTTTAGGTAGGTAATTATGTGGGGTTGTAGTAAGGAAATTGACTTAAGGAGGTGAGAGGAGAAAGCTTTCTCGTGAAAGCACAAGGAGAACACGTGGAATGACATTTTGGTAATTAATGAGAAATATATTGGCATTTTCATAAATATGCTAAATAGGTTTATAGAAATATAAAAATAAAAAATAAGTAGAATAAATAATATGAGATAAATTTTCATGCTAAAATTTTACAAAATTTTAATAGGCACACTAATATTTAAATTGGACATGATTATACCTGTTAAAAATAAAACGGGTATTACAATTAGTGTTTGGAGTTTTTTTTGGGTTTGTTATTCATGGGTTTATCAATGATAAAGTTAAGTTTATCATTGATAAACTGTGGCTGATTGATAATTAATGAAGTTTATTTTTGTTATTTTGACATTCTAATTAATAAGACGGGACCATTTGCCTAATTTAAAAAAAAATGTAGTTATTTACTTTAAAAATAACTTTAAAAAAACAATTTGCCTCTATCTCTCAAAAATAAATAAATAATTTACAACTATTTATGAAGTGTGCTCTTTACAATAAATAAATAATAATTTTGCTTCTAATATTCTTTTGAAACCAATATAAGAAAGGTACTGTTTATGGTATGATATACATTTTTACCCTATCAATAGGTGCTATTATTTGAATTATTGAATTTACTTTTCAACAATCTAACATTTGAACATTTGCAACACATGACGTAAAACTGTGTTCAGTTATAAGTCAGACTGTTGAAAAATTAGATAAACGTTTAAAAAAACAATATCTACTGCTATGGTAAATATATTTGTCATACCATAAAGTTTTTTAGAATAAAAATCAACGATCATATTTGATAGAAAAAGATATGAAAGTTGCAAATAATCCACTAGGTCTTTTATCTTTTTTCTTCTGAATAAATGGAATCTTCATTGATACTAATAAAAGTATGTACAAAGTCTGATATTACCACCCATTACATGAGAATTTGACACCAACCATTGACTAGATCCACCAATAAAGACAAATGACTTACAAGTGTAAATTTTAAGTGAAAAGAGCCAAGGAGAAATGCCTGCTTGACCATGGCCCATTAAAAGCAACCACTATAGCTGATGGACAAAAGAAGGGAACAAATGACTCAATATAGAACTAAATCTAGTCAAAAAAGAACTTATCTAACTCATCAACTTATGAGTGTGACATCCAAACTAAAATTAAAGGTGTGAAGACTACCTTTATTATGACACAAAATGCACACAAAAACTACACAATATCAATGCGACAACTATATTGACACATTTATTCAATGAGAATATAAACTAAAACCAAACAAAAAATTGGATATAACACCATAGTAAAAAGAAATCCACTATTGCAATCATCTGATATCCTCTTGACAAACAACTTCACAACTAAGCCTATAAATAGGCCAACCTCCTCTTCCAGATTTGGCCAGCCACGACCGCAAGTCTGCTCTTTCAAAGTCCTCCTTCTCCAGCAGCATCTTCGTCACGCCACATTCCTTACACCCTAGAATCGCAACTACCCACCCTTTAACATTTTGGCCGACCTCCGTCGATCACAAAACCATCCTACCACCATCCATCTCCCTTGGATCCAAGACCCATGCATTGGCAAAGAACATCTCCGACCATAGAACCCATAGATCCATGTCCAACTAACCACCACCAAACCCTTTAGAACACGTAGACTTTAAATCCTCCATCTTTAACTATACTACCCATCCACAGATCTTGTTGGGATCAAGTTCTATTGACCACCACCAACGCAAACAACAAATCTCGTTTCCCTTACACAACTCCCTTCTCATGGGTCAGAGCATCAACATCCAACCCTAGGGCAACGCTAGACTCCAATAATCCCTTGCAGATGTTTTTTCCTCTCTCGCACCTGAGGACCACTAGGCCTATTATCTATATGTTCAGATTCCAATTCAATTTTTTTTTAAAAGTTGGAGCTTTTTCTTTAAGAAAAAAAGAAGCAACTTTCTAATTAAAAAATTATGAAAATTATAGGAAATATAGATTTTATGAAAACAAAGATAAATTGCACAAATAGTCCATGGTCTATTATTTTTGATTGAAACACCTCAAACTTATAAAACAATGCAAAAGGATTGATTTGACTAACGTCTTTATATTTTTTCGCCATTCTAGATCATGTGAGCGTCATAAATATGTAATTTGTTGGGAATTGGCCGAAATACCCCAGCTAAATTAGCCTACTAATCCATCACCAAAGCCAACTAAAATACTTCTTCTTCTTAATCTCTACCAGACAAACCCAAAAGCCCTGCCACCCCTTCACCGAACTTAGACTCGCTAAGCTCCCCAATCCTCTGCTACGACTACTCCCCTCATCAAACCCAAACCCGCTATGCACCCCACCTCGCCGTCGTGACCGTCACCCTTATCAAACCCAAACTCACCAAGCACTCCATCTCTCCACTATGGCGAGGGAACTTGACCATTACCTCTACTTAAATCGCAAGCCCCAAACCCGTCGAATTTCCTCAATATATAATCCTTTTTTATCAGAACAAAGAAAATCTTCTTCAACATATTTCAAATCTCTGTGTGCGCGTGTGTGAGAGAGAGGGGGGAGGGGGCGAGAGAAAGAGACCTTATGGGTGATTAAGATGAATTGGGAAGAAGGAAATTGAAAGTTAGCAACTACAACCAGAAATAATTAGGAACTCCTATTTTTTAAAATTAGAATTTCATATAAGTTTGTGGTTTTGTAGGTTCCTTTTGGATTATGCATCAGGAAGCCAAAGCTATCGCAGCTTTTAAGGCCTAAATTGGAAAGCTGCTTTAGCTTTCTTGGGTTGGCTGAGAAATAATGAGAAAATTGACCCCAGTTTCTCTCAATAAAGGATGTGGGGCTGGTTGCATGATTTCGTCGACGGTGTTAGACTCGAAATCGCAAGACTTGTTGGAAATGGAAGCATTACTCTCTTCAAAGGAGAACAGGGACGACGGGCAATTATACGATGGCAGAGTGCAGTGATTTGGGTTGGTCAGAAATGGTGTTAGTCGGTAGTGTCGTGGCGGTGGCATGAATCTAACCTATGATGTTGGTTGGTTTTCGTATTTGTGTGGTGCTTCTTTTTTTTTTTCCTCCCATTTTCATCAAAATTTTTCCCTTTCTGATGGAGATTTTCCTCCTTGATGTGGTGATTTGGTTTCTTTGTGATTAGAGGCAAGCATAAACTATGGGGCTGAACCCTAACCCCACTTGTACAATATACATTACTATAAATTATACATATAAAAAATTACTAAAATTTAAACACAGCCCCCTCCCTTAAAAAAGTTGAATATATATAATTATATACATTATAAGATATTAGTACCCTAACAAAAAATCCTGGCTTTGTCAGCGGCAGAATGTGTTCAATTTTTGTTATTCCTAGCAACTTAGATTGACTGAAGAAAAAAAAAAAACCCCTCATTTTGTTCACAAATTCTTTGATCTCCAATTTCCCCCCAAAATTAGTTACCCATTTAATGTCACTCAAGTGCCTTGAAAGACTTGTTCCTGATGCTTACATGATCAGAAAAAGTGGGAAAATAGACAGACCTCAGTGAAGTTGGTTCATTTGCACCGTTCTTTTAGTTCGAGATCATTTGAACCAAAAAAATCAAGACTCAATTATTATCTTTTAAATAGATAGGAGACCATTAAAGCAACACGTGAATATCATGTACCTTTAAAGATTTTAGTAAATAAATTGTGCATATTGTATTTGACAGATCGGTTTAAACTTATTTTTTTAGTTATAAACAATGTAAAATTTTCAGATATTACAATAACAATAAATAAAATGATACAACATAAAACTCATACATATGCAATAAAAATAGTTCTAACCAACGATTTTAACTATCATATCAAACACCTTATTGATTATTTAAACTAAACAATTGTATATAGACCAAAACATCTTCAATCTCACCTAAATATCCAAACAAAAAATCTAAATTTTTTCCTTTCTTTTTCCTCCCTCACTCCTCTGTTTATATTGTTTCTCTCACTCTCCTTTCTTTGTTTCTCTCCCCTCGTTTCTTTGTCTTTCTTCTCTTTCTCGTCCTCGACGGCAGGCTTGGTTGGGGGACAGGGGAGTGACGACAATGCGTGACGAGCAAAGCACGACATTGAGCAACGAACGACTACGACAGACAAATCTGGTTCCCTGTTTCTTTCTTTCCCCTCTCTTTCTCGTCCTTGATGACGAATCCGGGTTGGGGGTGGGGGGCGCGGTGATAGCGACGAGCAACGAACGATGACGACTAGCGACGCATGAGCCTCGCGCTTGCCGTCTTCTTTGGCTTGAGCTTGGATTCTCTGGTGCGGCATTGTCTTCTCCAATGCGGTCTCAAGTTTGCAATCTGGATGAAAGAGAGGGTTAGGGATGAGAGACAGAGAAGAGGGAGAATGAGAGATGGCAGACAGAGAGAGATGAGAGATGAAGGAGAGAAGAAAAAATAAAAAAGATGGCATTTATAATATTTTAATAATAAAAATTGGATTTTTTAAATCTGTAATTTAGTAAAATTGTTATCATCCTTGTTTGCCTTAAATTATAAACGCAATGCTATTTCAATATTTACATATTGTTAAATAGCAAGTGCGCGACTGGCTGCCCAAAAGAATTTTAATATGATTTGTAAAAGTAAATAATTCTTGTATACTCTTAAGCTTGGATCACTTTGTTATGAAAAAAAAAAAAAGGACTTTAGATCATTTTGTTGACGTTTGAGAACTTATGTCATCAATACGCACAGAAAATTATCCATAAAAAAAGGAAAAAATTGCAAAGAGTGTTTCTTATGTAGTATTGAAATGTGTATTTTTCTTTTTTGGACAATTTTTCTAGTTGATATTGAAAAATAACCTATGAATAAGGACCGGTTATTTAGTTGTATGATATAGTAACAATTTTGACAATATTCAACATTTTGAAAACGTGATCCATACAGAAGTAGTATTTGGGAAGAGTTAAAATTTATTGGTTTGAATCGTTTATAGTGTAAAGCTCTTATATGCTATAATGTAAAACAAAATATGTTATAGTGTAAAGTTTTTACATGTTATAATATTTTAAACTTATTTTTTGAGTTCAAACTCATTTTTCAAACACCTTAAAAGTGGTAGTGATTGTAGTTGAAATAACAAGTAAGAGCTAAAATATTATAGCATGTAAGAGCTAAATATCGTTTACAAAAATTTTACACTATAAATACTTGTTGTAACTAAATTGTCAAATGAAGCTAAAAAAAAAAAAAACCCTTTTGTAAGTTGCTAGGGAATTTTTCATAAATTCTATATTTTATAATTTTTTTTTTCCTGGTTGAACCATTCCGCTGAGCGTGCGAGGCCCGCGCCGACTACAAGATTTTTTTGCAGACAGCTTTTAAAGATATTATTTATTGTATTATATGATAAAAAAAGAGGGAAAATGAACTGAAAGAAAGAACGAGGCAAACAAAAGTCTTCAAAAAATCCATTAAAAAAAACAGTCTTAAAAGAAGGGCAACAAAAAAAGTTGGTAATTTGAGAAAGGGATTTTTTGGAAAAAAATTTTGAGCTAATAGTTTTTTTTTTTTTTTTTAACATCACAAAAGTTAATTTTTTAGATATTAAAACAGTTTTTTTTTTTAGAGACCATATTTAAATTTTTCTTTTCGATACAGTCATTTTTTTTTAAAAAAAATTAAAACAATTTTAATGTTAAAAAAAAACCTATTTTTTAATTTAAAAAAAGGAGGCCATTTGTTAAATTTTTTTTTTCTTTTTGGGCTTTTTGCCGAATTCTTCCGAAAAGGGGGGGTGAAAAATATCTCGTTCTTTCTCTCCCTCTATCTCTCTCTCCTCTTCTTCTCTTGACTTCTTCGTTGACAATCCAACCCATCACCGGATAAATGGTTCCGGTAGACGGAAACTTGCAGAAAACCCCTCGTATTTCGGGCAATTCTCCATAACTCTCCGTCAAGGCGCCTTCGGATTTTCTTCTTCCATGGATTCCGACGACGAATCCGAGACCAGAACGAGTGAGGGCAGAAGCTTGCCCTTCCTAATACTCCGGTTGTCTATCGCTCTCCTTCTCCCCATACTTTCCTTCTTCGTTCTCTCCCTCTTCGTCGGCCTCGTAGCAGTTTTTCTCGCCAATTCTTCAGTCTCCAGCCCGATCTCGGTGCCTTCCCAGTGCAAGATCGTCTCTAGCAGTGAGTTTCCAGCCGTTTTTTCATTTTTTTTTCCTGTGAAAGACTTTGATTTTTGGAGTTGACTTTGTTGTGTTTGGTTGCTGAAATAATTCGACTAGTATCGAAGGAAAAATGAAACTGGAAAAGCAAAAAAGTGTATGCTTTGAGTATAATTGTTTGGACGAGATAATAATATTAGGGAAGAGCTTGGTTATTTTTTTTTACAAAGCTGATATACTTTATGATGATGCCAAATGATTCTTCTTATGATTGAAAGCAAGAATACTTAGAATTGATTGATTAATTCCAATAAACATAACGTCCTGAAAAAGAATGAAGAACAAGGGTCTTTAAGCATTCCTTAGAAGTAGCAAAGCCAGAAATTTAACCTTGCCCTGAGAAACTTACATAACAAAGATCTGTTTTTTCGTTTTGTTTTGTTTTGTTTTTACTCTTTTTTTTCCTGAGTGTGAAACTTTTGAGCCCGAGAAGGCACAAATTTTTTGGTGGTTCTTAACAATCTTATCTATCATTTGTAACAAATATTTTTATTTATACTAATGTTTTGTCAAAACAAACCAACCCCCCCCAAAAGAACAAAAAAAAAAAAAAACTACTCTCTCTCTCTCTCTCTCTCTCTCGTTTTGCGCTTGTGGTGTTGTAGCCATTTGCACCCTGTTATAGAGTGAAAGTAACTAATGACTTAACTCATTGATTCTTAAACACCACCAAATGAAAATATAAATTGTCCGAAAATTCTTGTAGATAATACAGTTACATCCTGATCCAGTTTAATTTTTTGAGATTATATAACGGCAGAGTTTGATGATTTTTGTTCAAGTTTTGTTGCTTGAACCTCTGTTGCATGTTAAAATCTCAATCAAAATGTAAGCAGTTACTCTCTCTTTTGTAGGCGTGGATCTTAGGTCATCCAAAGTCTGCGAACTTGGGCTGTTTAATTACAAAGCCAAGCATGTGTTCTACCCTTTTGGGAACAGTAAATTTCGTTGTCGCTATGATTACTATTGGGCTTCGGTGTTTCAGGTTATAACACTATACCCTTGCCTATTCCTTTTTCCCCCTTTTTTGCAGCATTGGTCTCTTTTATAATTTTATCTAAATTCTTTAAGAGTATTTGGCAAACATATTTTGTGCTTCTTATCTTTACGTTGTTAGCATCTGGAAGATGGCTTTTTATGCTTTGTATTAGACAGGCTGCTGAAGTTATGCTTTGAGCAACGTAATTCTATTGGAAGGACAGTTTATGGGAAACTTTAATATAAATGTCTCCATTTGTCCACTTTATTGCTAGCATGTGGGTTTTATGTGCTGTTTGAACATGTTTTCTCATGCATGAATTTCATTTGTTTACTTATTTATTTTAACATGTGTGATTGCAGGTCGAATATAAAGATCTCTCTTCAGGTGTCACTCGATTTGCATTTGCAGAGGCTCCAAATGAGGCCCTTCCCTTAAATTGCAGACCTAATTTTGGTGCTACCTGGTTGAACAAAGATAAATTTAAGGTAAAATATGAGGCTTGTTTCTTATCGTTATGTTCTACTTGATGACCTGTCAATATCTTGTATTCTAATTAAGCTGGACCTTCCTTAGTCTATAATTGAAGGATTTTTTGTAGTGCTATCTCTACATCCTGGATAAGCTCTAAACTGTTTATGTTCTTCCTACC
The DNA here is from genome assembly GCA_946598075.1 of Artocarpus hirsutus. NCBI lineage: Eukaryota > Viridiplantae > Streptophyta > Magnoliopsida > Rosales > Moraceae > Artocarpus > Artocarpus hirsutus. The sequence goes on from CAMOHE010044887.1 coordinate 13,451, forward strand.
TTTTGTGGTTAGGTGAATGAAACTTATGACTGCTGGTACACATATGGAATTCCAGAAGTAAGCTTACAACATGATGGATTTTTCAGTTGCCAAGCAAATGATCCTTCGGCTTTTGAGATGATCAAGAGATTTTCCTTCCTGTGAGTAGCTCCCATGTTTCAGATTATTTTTACCCATTTGGTCTTGTATCATGTATCAGTCATAATTGCACGAGACATGCTAGTTGCGGAGATATGCTAGCGTCATAAGTAACATTAATGGGTATCACAAGTTCATTTGCTAGCCTTTGAAGATGAATGTCGTAGCTGAGAATTGGAAAACTGGTCCTTACCGGTTCAGATCCCAAGTATATGGAGTGGAGGAATTATATTCTCACTTCACCATTTGAAAATGGAATTCCAAATTTTAGTTTGCTTAATATGGTTAAGGTTTTATCGAGAAAATGCTGCCATTTTGCTTCAAGAGAACTAATAGTAATACAATTGTATCAGTTTTGCTCTGCAATGAGCGATAGTACAAGAAAGCTGTATCTGTATTAGTATACTGATACTCGTCATATTGCTTCGTTAGTGGACATATCTGGTACTTAATAATAAGTTCCAAATATTGCAAATGAATTTTGGATGAGATCTTATTTGACATTCCTTTAGGCGCATCTCACTCCATAAAGAAAGGAAAAGAACCTGAATAGTATTGGAGCAATTTAGCATATGATAAAACAAACCATGTAACAAATTTGTGGAAGTGGTTAATGATATGCTTTCATAATATTAGCAATAGGAATGCTTTGATATCAAAGAACCATGTTTCAATAGATACAACAACAAAGGAAGTGTCACAAAATTTACTAGTGTTTTTGCATTGCTGCCTGACCGTATATATTAGCTTTTTTGTGTCTTATTGTCAACAAATCCATTGATCACGTTACTTATTTGTTGTTTGAAATGAGATGAGTATTTGGAGTTAAATTTTCTGGAGAGAGAACTTGGAGCGATAGAAGGGTTCAAACAGCAGTATTAATTTGAAATACGGGTTATAAATGTTTTTCTTGTTTACGGTATGCATGCTTTGCACTGCCAGATTGCATTTGCCGTTGTAAAGCCATCATATGCTTCTTAAAACCAGCAGTCTTCTTGTACTGTTTGATGTGTCATTGCCAGTATTCATTTGGATGACAACTTAAAGGCTGGTCAACTTCTTGCGAGGATTTCACTAGCCCCTCTTTTGGCTGGTGCTTTGTCATGTTTTTTAATACATACTCGCTAGTGCCATGTGAGCTGATGCGGTGTCTCCAATGTTTTGATACCCATGGAACATTTGTCTGACATTGTGAAACATTTTATTAATAGAAGCTATAATGTGATCAGACTCTCCAAAATAAGTACTTTGATATTATCATTGTAATTTAGTCTGATAGAATCATACATTGTTCTTATAAATGAGTCTTGAAAATCATTCTTTCCATACTATCAAAGTAAAGGGATGAAAATCTGGAGAACTTGTATTTATAGCATCAATGGGAGTGGCGGTTTGTGTTGAGGAAGTTTAATCATACTGTCTTGGCACTAGATGCAGAATTGTTAATTTGCTCTCGTTTTTCTCAGATCGGCGAAGATGCTACAGTCCTGGCTTTTAGGCCGGGAAAAAGCAAAGCATTGGAGGTGGGATATGGTGGCTGGACTTGTTGTTGGTTTTTCAACCTCCTTGATCTCAGTCACCTTTGTTATGTTCTTGCAGCGACTGAAATCTTCCCTATTCTCTGCTGCAAAATCACTTCCACAGGCTTTTCTTAGACTGCCCTTCACCCGTGCTTGCTTCCTTGTTGTATACTTCTCTGTTACAGCTTGGTTGGTTGTCGAGTATGGGAAAAGGATTGGCCTCTCGGAAATTTACACGGTTTTGAACAGCTAGGCAGCACTGTTTTTTTGGTCAAAGTGCATTTCTTTCCTCTCTGACGGAATCGTTGAATTTTCAGTGTTGTAATTGCATAAAGAACTTGTATAATTCCGTGTGGAGTGCTCCACAATCTTTTGCTTGGTGTTCTTGGCGATGATATAGATAGAATAGAATCATACTGAGCCGAGAAGAGGACATGTACTGGTGTCTTTGTCCTAAATAAGAAATTGTACAAAAGAATTTTCAAAAATTTGATCTCAACTGATATTTCCCTTTCCTTGTTGTTTTTTGGATGAAGATTTTTCTTTCCAAGGCATTTTATTGCTAGAACTAGGAAATAGAAAAAGGTGTATCAGTATAGTAAAACAATAACTAAGAAATAAAAACAGTGTGTTTGGCTTGGCAAATGTGGTTTTAACTAACTTTTCAGTTAAGAATAGTACAAAGTTTTGGTATATTAAAATAAAAAAAAGGTTAAGAATAGTATAAAGTTTTTGTATATTAAAATAAAAAAAAAAAATTGTTACAATGTAAAACTTTCATGTGTTAAAGTGGTTACAGTTTTAATCAATGGTTTTAACCATTAAACTCCTTAATGAAACTTGTGAAATTGAATGGGATATTAAGCACGGGAAGAGAAGGAAACTTGTAATGAAAAATTTTTGAAACATCCCACTATAAGCAGTGCTTTTTTTTTGGTCATTATAATGAAAGGTTTGTATGAAAAACTCGTGGAGAAAAGAGTAGCCCCTACACTTTCCATTATGAGGATTATATCGTAGGCAGAGAGTGATGATTGGTGTGCATTGGCATTATGAAACGTCTTATTATTATTTAGAGCCTTTGGGACAAAGTTAAAACTACAAGTTAAAACTAAAACAATTTATTATGTAAGAACATTATACTGTAATGAATTTTTGTTTTACACTGTAACATGAATTTTACATTGTAACAAACGGAACTTATTAGAGTGTGTTTGATAAGGCAGCTAAATCTAAAAATTGGAATGATTTTACTGCAACATGTGAGAGCTTTATACTATAACAGTCTAACTATCTAGTTGAAACGGGGCCAAACAAAGCTTTTATTAATATTTGAAGCAATGGCATTATGAAAGTTGAAATGCAATGGTTTATGGCATAGATCTAGTTGGCACGTTCCATATATTTATTCTTAGAATAAATAGCTTGGTTGGTTCTCAACTTTTTTAAAAATATGAAATTTGGTTCCCATTTTTTTATTTATCTTAGACTAACTCTTTAAAAGGGTGCAATTTAGTCTTTAGCCGTTAAATTTTGAACGGATTTACCTAATGTGCTTCTTACATGACTTTAATTTTGTTTGAAAAGACCAAAATAACCCTAAAAATTTTAAAATAATTATTCAAAGATAAACAAAATTAAGACAAAAAATAAACAGGAGAAAATTTCAGTTAGGACCCTGTGTTATAATGAAATATAAGTTTGATACTTTATGTTTTGAAATATTTTATATCGTTACTTTAACTTTTAAAAATCTTTTTAGTACTCAGGAGTATTTTTTTTTAAAAAAACACATACTTATTGTACAATATAATCAGTTGACCCAAAACTTTTAATAAAAAACATATTTTTGTCCCTTATAACTGCAACCAAACACCCCAACCCAACAAAAGAACTAATTTCTTCTTTGTTTGTTTTTGTTTCTAAGCTTTTTTTTCCTTTTTATTTTTTTCCTTTTCCTTTTGTTTCCATTTGTCTTCTTCTCCAAGTAGTTCTTAATGTTGTAGTGTGCATTACCCGTGCAGCAACTATGGGATCGACGTTTGTAGAAGGCCATTTTATTCCTGCAACCAAAGGTGGCTTGGTAAGTGCAGACATTTCTGCTCCATAGTTAGATTTAATGATCTTGCAATTTTTATTTCAGTAATTGTGGTTAGAAGGACTAAAATACATATTTTAGTTGTTGTTTTGTAAAGTATGGTTTGTCATGGTATTGTATGAATGTGGTTATGGAATATGTTTTGGAAGCCATACTATATGCTTGATGAAATGCTCCAGTGAATAACAAACTAATTTATGAACTTATTTTTGGAATGTTGTAATTTCTTTTTAATTTTTTTTTATCCTTTTTATTCTTTCTTGCTTGTGAAATATCAAGATTTTCAATTTGAGGTGTGTATCTTATAAGTTGTGCAGCTAGAGTTAGTGATGATGCCATCATCATGCTCAAATTGTAGGGGAAGGCAAGGAGAGAATGACAAAGTTCCATAATAGGATGTGTAGCTGTAAATCCAAGGCTGAAGTCATAATCAACGAGAGTGTTAATAATCCAAATAATTTAATGTTTGGGTGCCGTGGTAAGAAATGTGGGTGGCACGAGTGGTGGCATTATGAGGATGACAATGACGAAATGTTGGAAGTTGATATGAATAAAGAGAGGAGTAGAAGCAATTTCAGTGGGCATACAGAGATGAGCACTAGTGTTTATGGCAATCATAATGCAAACCTTGCTTTGTTGTCCAACATTATGGATGTGAAGGCCAATCTAGACACAATGAAAATGTTGCTAATAGTTGTACCATGCATCATTTTTTTGTTTTGATTTTAGTTGTTAAATGATTTAGTAAATGGTTTCAATATATATTTTTTGTTTTAATTTGAGCTATTGTTAAGTGATTTAGTAAATGGTTTCAATATGTATTTTTCTTTTGAGTTTAGTTGTTGTTAAGTGAACTCGACAATGTAATAGTTAAGTGAACTTGGTTATTTTTATTTTGTTATGGCTGCATATTTGTGCAGTTCAAGTGGCATCTCTATTATACAAACTCTCTGATTTTTATGCATTTTTAGTGCAATATATTGGTTGTAGCTCACTTAAGATCATCCTGTACTTTATATAGCATAAATTCATTTCCATAAATAAGGAGCCATAATCTGATCATATTATTCACCATTACAAGTAGTCATAATCTACAGACGTAAGTTGACTTTACACTATTACAAAAATTCTAACATATGAAATCTTCAAAAAAAAAAAAACTAGAAATAGTACACACTAGTTCATCACTACAAATAAATTCCAAAGTATTTTCAACGCAGTTCCATAGGTTCCAAAATATAAGATTGTTAAGTCATCTCAAAATATCAGTGAAATTGGAGTGCAGTCTATGTTCAGCCTATTGATAGTTTTTGACTGCCTATTGATAGTTTTTGACTGCAGCACATCCTCCGCAGTTAAAGTCTCGGCGTGGATCGTGCTTCTCTTCCTTGCCCCCTTAGTTCCCCTACTGCTCTCACATTGCTATTAAGCACAAGTAAAACAACACAAGTTAAAAGGAGAAAATTAAACAAGCCAAACATAAATATTAAACAACTAGTAGCAAAAAGTATTTTAGGATTTAAATTGTATACTCTAACCTTTTCTTGGACTGTTCTAGGCCCAGTTTGTGATGCTGTCTTTTTGATTTATCTTTTCTTCTGAGGTCCTTCACAAGTCCTGATGTTGTTTTATGGAAACAACAAATTTAAACCAATACTAGAAATAATATTATTACAAAATATACCTTCAGTACCAACAACGATTGTAACAATAATAATAATATAACTTTTGCTTGTCTGACATGCAAGCCCAGGGATTTAAATCAAGATCTCTCCCGACGGTACTTTTAAGCAAAGTCAAGAACCAAGACCAATTATCCAAATTCTCTTTATCAACTATTGCATAAGCCAATGGGAAAAAAAAAAAAAAATCTGATTTGCATCTATTAATATTGTAGACAATAAGATGCCACCATGTACACCCTTGAGATGACATCCATCAAAAACGATGAATGGTCTACAACCATCTAAAAACCCGGTTTTGGAAGCCTCAAAACAAATGAACAATCTTTTAAAAAGTGGAGGTGGTGTTGGTATTTCAAGTTGCTCCAGTGAAATTGATTCTCTCCTCTTTGTGTTACCAATAACTTTGGTCTCTACAATAGTAGTACTTTTAGGATTTATAGAAAGGACCATCATACGATAGAAACTTAAAACACGAAATTCAATTGCATGTAATTCTATCTCATTGACTATAGCTATTCGTCTAGCCCTCCAAAGCTTTTGATCATGAACATCAATCTTAACCTTGTCTTTCAAGATTTTTCTCGTAGATTCCACTGTCATGTCAGGCTTGACTTTAAATTCATTTGCCATCTTTTTTGCAATCCAACCCGAGGATGCCTTTCTATTACTTCGAACAACTTGACAGTTATGCTCTTCCTTATATGTCTTCACCATAAAAAAGGAGACATCAGGAGACGGTGAATAATGA
>CAMOHE010044888.1:1460-18694 GCA_946598075.1 Artocarpus hirsutus
GATACTTGCATGTTTGGCTCTTGAAGATTGGAAAAGGGATGCAACAGTAAGTGAGTTCAAGCTACAGTATTGTGAAGACTACGATCGCATTTCGGTATATCATATGGAGGTGACCCTAGCTCTTATTCAGATGGTGAAACTGAATCAATGGCAAGACTAGCATCTTTAGGGAATCTGGATGCAAATTCAAAACGAAAAGCAGTTTGAAGAATTGAGGATACATGCGGATGGATCATTGTACTTTAGAGAACGTTTGGCAGTTCCAGCAATCGTATAAGTGACAAAGGCTGTTATGGACGAAGCCCACAAGTCTCAGTTTGCTATTCATCTAGGGAGTACAAAGATGTATCGCTATCTAAAGAGGCAATATTGGTAGAGAGGTATAAAGAAACATATCCAAGAATACATACCCAAGTGTGCGACTTGTCTTCAAGTGAAAGCCGAGCATCAGAAGCCAGTAGGTCAGCTTCATCCACTTCCTATTCCAGGTTGGAAATGGGAGCATGTGACTATGGATTTTCTTACCAGATTGCCAAGGACGGAGCAAAGGCATGATGCGATTTGGGTCGTGGTCGATAGGTTAACGAAATCGACGCCATTCATTCCATTTAGGTTGACATACTCAAGAAAGGTTCTCGGGGAATTGTACCTGTAGAATATAGTAAGATTACACGGAGTTCCCCTATCCATCACATCAGATAGAGACATTAGGTTCAATGCCAAGTAGTAGAGAAGCTTTCAGGAGGCTTTAGGTACAAATTTGAATTTCAGCACAGCATTTCATCCTCAGACCGATGGGTAGTATTCGCGGGTCATTCAGATTCTCGAAGACATGTAACATGATTGTGTGTTAGACTTCGACGAGAACTGAAAAAGTATTTGCATCTGGTAGAATTTACGTACAACAACAGCTATCAATCGAGTATTGGTATGGCACCGTTTGAAGCACTATATGGACGGCCGTGTCGGTCATCGATGTGTTGGGCTAAATTGAAAGAAAGAGTTGTTCTTGGGCCAGACGAGATTCGCGATAGTAATGAGAAGGTCACTATGATTCGAGATCGATTGAAAGTAGCTAAGAGTCGACAGAAGAGTTACGCGGATAGAAGGCGTTGACCTTTGGAATTCGAGGTAGGAGACTTTGTTCTCTTGAAGGTATCACCTCGCAAAGGCATCACTCAATTCGAAGTGAGTGGTAAGCTCGCACCGAGGTATGTTGAACCCTTTAAGATCACACAGCGAGTTGGAGTGGTTGCTTATCGACTCGACCTTCCTCCTAAACTTTCTCATATTCACTATATATTCCACATGTCAATGCTTCGTAAGTGTCTGCCTGAGCAGGACAAGATCGTCTCATTCCAAGATGTGCAAATTCAAGAGGATGCGACGTATGAGGAAGTACCAATCCAAATCATCGATCGAAAGGTGATTAGTTTGCGTCGTCGTGAGATCCCGTTAGTGAAGGTCGTGTGGTAGCATCACAGGGTTGATAAAGCCACTTAGGAATTAGAGTCGAGTATATAGGAGTTGTATCCGCATTTGTTTTGTTTAATCAATCTTGGAAATTTTGAGGGCAAAATTTCTTTTAGGTGTGGAGAGTTGTAACGCCCTGAAATTAATTAAGTGTTATTAAAACGTAAAATGGTGGATTAGTGTGCCATAATGAGTATTTTAAACTTAATTTGATCATTTTGTGGAATTTCTAAATTAGTGTTGTTTTTTATTATTTTTATGATTTCTAATCACTTTAAATTATTTTGTTTGTTATTTTAAATGTTTGGAACAAAATAATTTATCAAATGTCAAATACATCCTGTTTTACAAAACCGTGGGCGGCACATGGTTTCTGCACAGTGAAACCGCCCACGTCTCTCTCTATTTATATCTCTGTCTCTCCCTCTCCTTCCTTCACGTCTTTCTCTTTCTTGCATCTCTTTCTCACTCTCACGGTCTCTCTCTTTCTCTCTCTTTTTTTCTCAAATTTTTGAATCAAACTATTGATCCCAAGCTTCGGGTTAGTGGATTGAAGACTCGGGAACACGATTACTAACTACAAACACGATTTAAAGCTTTGATTTGAGGTTAGTTTCAAAATTTCTAAAATTTTCTAAATTTTTTAATTTTTATTGCATTTTGAAATTTAAGCTTATTTGAACTAAGAAAACCATTGATTTAAGTTAGATAAACTTAGAATAGCTAGAATCTAAGCTTTGATTGAAGAAAAACGGATTTGATTCAAGATTTTTCATTTTTCTCTACTTTTCTCCATTTTTGGGATTTTTTTAAAATTTTTGCTTAAATTTTGTTTTAATACATTAAAAAGTAATCTACTATGTTTTTCTATCAACTATGATCATTATCCATGCTTGAGATTTGAGAAAACAGGTTGAAATTGAAGATTTGGGCTCGGGGAAGATGAAACCCGTGCTTAAAAATTTTGAAATTTTTTAGTTCGATAGGCCAAACTTGATGTTCGATAGGCCAGATTCATGAGTTCAGTAGGCTAGATTCATATGACCGGCAAGCCGAACCTGAAAAAGTTTGACCGACCGGACCTAGACTTCCTGTAGGCTGAACTGTATAGTTTGGTTGGCCGAACTAGGGTGACCGGCAGACCAACCGAGCATGGTGAGATTTTGTGATTTTTCATTTGTTTTTACTGTTTTGAACCCCAGTTGAGATTTTAACATCACAGTATGATTCCATAAACTTAAATGGCACATTAGGACACCATGAGATGATTTAGTGACATAGGATATCTTAAGTTAGATACTAATAGACTTAGTTATTACATGTTCAAGGTAGTTCGTGGATTCGCGGAGCTAACGTATAGTGGATCGGGATTTTGGTGTAGGACATTGTTACAAGTTTTGAGGTAGGACTTCTATCCTTTCCTTGTTAACCTAGTGTTAAAAATGATTTTATCCTAAAAAGGTTTTTCATTAAAATATTTTCAATGATGATTTGAAAAAGGATTTTATTGATTGTTTTTATAAATAGTAGACTGAGATGGATTTTCATAATAAACCTCATAATGAATGTAAGTGAGAATACTTGGTAAAAAGAGATTTCTAATAATTATAGAGAATATATAAGGGCATGATGCCATATCAGAGATCGGGTCGTGTACAGTGTGACCTTGGGAGCAGGTCTCGAAACCCAGTTGGGCCACTATGATAGTGTAATTTATACGGTTTACCCCGGAAAAGAAAATGATATTCTTTCTGGTCTAACGATAAGTTGTTATGGTAAGGTAAACTTTTATTGAATTTTTGTTTATTTATTTATTTATCTACTTATTTATTTACTCAAGTTCATTTTCTAAATACTTATTTGAATAATGAAATTTCCTTTAAATTTAGTGTTTTAAATATAGTCCTACTGAGCCTTTCGCTCACTTTTTTCTTTGCTTTCAAAACTTTTCCCCTCTAGGTGGATATCAGCTTAGGATTGGAGAAAAATCCACCAATAGGACATTCGAGCAGTAGAAGAACCCAGTAGATTATCTAAATTATAAAAAAATAAGACATGTATAGCTTTAACTTTCTCTTTCTTTATTTTAGGCTGTGGTTGTAATTTAATATTATCAATACTATGTGTGTACACAAAATGTCAGTTAGCAGGACCCATTCTTGCCTCTCCTTATGTTTTCATTATTTCCTTATTGTTTATTTTGTTATCCTAATTTGTTTGAATATTATAATTGCTCGTTTTAAATAAAAGGGTTTTAAAATTTTCACATTTTCATAAATAAATTGCTTAATTCTTAAACTCATATTTTAATTAAATTTTTATTTAATTAACTTAACCAAATTGCTACGTCACTTCTTTTAGGGCGTGACAAGGAGTAATTCAAATCCTATAGATCACTAGATTGTTGAAAGGTGAAGAGAAAATTAAATCAAAGACTATTAACAAACAGTGTGGTCCATGCCGCCACGCCTCCGCAGTGCGATCATTTATAATGAGTAGAAGTACAAGATTCAAAAAAGAATTATGGTCATGGTACACTCGACATTTTTACGATGATGACAAAAAGAAGAAGATAATAACTACGTCAAAACTACATATACTAAATAATTTAAATCATCGGGGGTGATAGGTTTCTTTTTCTCTCTCTTAGAGAATCTTAAATATAGTTGGTGTGTAGGAATGTACTAAATTCTAGCCTATTAACCACGTGTATTTTCATTTAGGAGAAGATAATGCAATCAAACTAAGTACTGGTAACGAATAAAGCTGCTCAGTTGTTGCTTCTTGAGTCTTAACTCGTAGCTTTTGCGAATGAGTGTAACTCCAAAAGAACGACTCAACAGTGAGATTAATCATTGTCTTGTAGGTAAATGAGATGAATGTCCATAAATATCTAAATATCTTGTGTTTACTTTATATATAAATTTTTTTCAATTTTATTTTATTAAAAAACTAACATAAATCATTTTGTGTTATGGTCAAATTTTGTATCTCATCTCTTAACGTATACATGTGTATCAAGGCCGGCAGCATGCTCTTTAGTGTCGATCAGAATAAGCCGTCAACATGTTAACTCGAGTCACCAATTGAAGAAGTCTGTAGGGCCCACCTCGGATTAAAAAAGGATAGAAGAATTATGCGATATTAAAAGATTTAATCTATAGTATCAAGAAACTAAAAAAACAATCAGATCAAACTTGTAGAGAAAGTTTCCTAAAATTAAATAAAAAAACAAGCGAAAGGGAAAATAAACCAGAATCAAGTATAGAAACAGCTCATTCCAAGCGTATAGCCAAATCAACTAGAGAATTAGGGAAAAAAAAGGCTTGGATCACTCCTTACAAATATGGGATTGCTAGAATTAATTAGGGACATTCTCATATGGTTTTCCCCTTCATATTTCCACATTTGCCTCTACAATTTCCCTTCCCTATTTCTCCTATTCTCTATCACCATTGTAATTGTACTATGTTCATATTGTAGTGAAACTTAATAAACTCTATCACGAACGTAGCCTTCTCATCAAAGACGAGTCTCTATGAATCTGAGTGTACTTTTTACTAATCCTTTTCTTGTAGGATATATGCTCACTCGCATATTCAATCGACTAGCTGATTTGGTTGATGCCTGAGAGTGGTCACTGACCTTCTTTGTTGATCTCACAGTAGATTTCACACTCTACAGTATGTATAATGACATTTTTATCTCTAACAAAAGTATAAAGATTGCAACTTTAACTTTATGATAATCAAATAGATTTAGAAATCCAAAAAAAAATTGCGTTATTGTGCGATTTTCAAATATAGTCATTATTCTTTTTTTATTTCACATTTATGCTAGTTTTCGCTATTATAATCAACGAAATTGAATAACAAAAATTCTGCCAAGATCTACAAATATGAGCATAAAAATTACAATTTTATGATGATGAAAAAAAAAAATTTTATAGAAGTTAAAAATGTGTATGTACAATAAGATATTTTGTGTTTGCAGGTATAACTTAACAGTAAAACTACACTCGAGTGTACCTAAAGCTGAAAAGTTCAAATCCGTTTTCTCAAGTTCAAAAAACAAAAAAAGGTCGATTATTGTTAGAAAAATTGCATCTTTACTCAAGGGTCAAAAAATGTGTACCACAAACAATAAATTTTGTTAAGAAAAGATATACAGAATGATAATATTATTTAAAAAAAATTGACAGTTTAAAATGGAGACCTTAACACGGTCAGTTTGTGTACGAATAGAAACTTCAACAGAAAGGCCAAATGTCAAATATAATTTACCTTTTGTAGGGTCTTTTCTACTTGCTTGCAATTAAGAAGTTTTAAGCAGAAAGAAAATTTTAAAAAAAGGAGGACAGATGAAAAGAAGAAAATTGTTGGCCCACTCAGGGATGAACATAATTAGATGGATTGTAATTTTGTGCCAGTTAATTTGTGGAAATTTATAACGGATTCAATTTGTCCTGCATATAACAGGCTGAAAAATTCACCCCGGTAACAGTGAACGGTCACAACAATATGTCAGACCTCGGAAGCTAGCAAACCAATATGGAACCAAATTCTAAAACAAAATTGATGAGGACAAAGAGGCTTTTCAATCCCACAATTGTGTAACAGTCTGACCTATCCAAGAGAACCAACCAGAAAGACCCAAAACAGAAAAGCATATTCGGTCTAAACAAGTCCGATCAAATAAGTACTCTCAGACCCGACATCAAACGCATCACCAAACACAAGAATTAATCATGTAGTGCTCGACTGTACTTAAAAGCTATGCGTGGCAACAACGTAGATTTGAGACCGGATAGTCTTCTTGCCAATCCACCCACAAAAAATACAAGTACATACCCACCACCTGTTGGTCCATTTAATTTGGCGGAATGGCGCGAGTTTTTTAGTGACAGATCTGGGGTGTTTGCCGGTGCCCTGTATACTTGATGAGTTATTTCCAAGACAACAAACAAAAACCTCTCACGACGTAACAGGATAGACCAGTACTATTTACAGCGACATCTCAAAGAAAAATCCCAGTAGTAATTCTTAAGAACTCATGTTATGTACTACGTGATCATTTAAGCTAAAGAAACAAATCATCTACCACGTATCTTGGCACAAATGTAAACGAATATTAGGCTGAAGCACACCATTTTTTTCGATGAAGCTAAAGCACACCCTAAAGGACATAGTTTCACACAGGAATTCAGAATACGTATCCAATAAACCACAATACTACATTTAATCAGGGAAAAAAATTAAAAAAATAAAAAATAAAAAATAAAAAAACACCATGATCCAGAGAACATAAAAAAGGGCTTATTGCAAGTCTCAGAAGAACTAAAAAATTCATATCTCAAGGCTCCAACGCCATCCAGAAGAAGATCTTCTGAAGCGAGCATGTGATGCATCAAATTCTGATACTCTTGTTACCAAACGAAATAACTTATTAACTAAGAAAAAAATCAATCCATTCAAATTTTGTTACGAAATGCAACCAAACATGATAATAAGGCTAAAACAATGGGGAAGAGAGAGAGAGATATAGAGAGAGAGAGAGAGAGAAGGAACGAAAAGCTGATGTAAATAAGACACGGTACTAAAAGGTTTCTCTCTGAGACTGAACCACTCATGGTGTTGTCAAAAGTTTAATCCGCACTTTATCTCAAAAAACAACGATTGAATTGCATCCAACAGAACTATCTGAACGCTCAATCCAGAGTCATTATCAAAAAGAGAATCAAGCCTAAATAATTGTTACTTGCTTCAACAAGAGAATCATACAAATTATTTTTCAAAGGTTAATTCTCTAAACAAGGAATAGTCAAAAGTCTCGTTTGTCGTATCATAGTTACCAAATATATACACACACGCGCACATATATATTGGCTATATCAATACTTGAGCATTTATAACGTCTCATAGTTTTGAAACCATTACACCCAAAAATATAATCAAAGAATCAAGACTTGGTATGGAAGAAAAGAAATAACCATTTTAAAAAAATGGTCATGAGTTAAGCAACGAACCTTACTGCTTCAGTGACGAAACAATTCTGCATGCAATGTTCTTACTCGGAATCTGCAAAAGGTTCATCAAAGGATCTTATATCGAGCTGGTAGCAGAGAATCCCACCAATGCCTCCATACCCTTTGCAGAACTTTGAACCTTCCAGTAATTTATCATTGACCAATTCAAGCAACCAACCAAACTGCTTATGCTTGTTGGATAGCCACTCGAGCAAAGACATATTTTCCAGAGTCCCTAATTCAGATAAAGTGACTGCATCCTGAAAATTAATCGTCAGCTTCTTGATCCTTCTTCAAGTGTTTCACGACAATCTCATTAGTCCCAATATTTCTCAGCACATACCTATTTATGTCCATATTTTCCCATATAACGAGTTGCTTAATTGCACCCATTTCCAGATTTTTCAACGTATCATCCACACCATAAACATACTTCTGAGTGTCCTGCTCCATCTCTCTAAAGAACTGATCGAGCAAGCACTTTTGTTTGATGAACTTTACGTTGGAGAGAATCTCAGAAAACAAATCAATTGCCCCCTCCATTAGAAATATCCACCACCTTTAGTATCTTGGCTCATAGGCGGGTGGTCAAACACAGCACATAAGACCGACCTTCAGGTTGGCAGATCCAGCAAGAACAAGGCCGGCAACAGTTGGCATGCAGGTTTTACGATTGATGAATAACTCAGTCGCCTTTTCAGCTGTCTTTGTAACATAGTTGTAGCGGCTCTCCACCCGAAGACGGCTAAACCTCAGTGCCGATTGCCCTCCTCTGCCATGTTTCTTCAGAAGGTCAACAGTGGATTTATGAAGCACCTCCCTGGTGTTGCCACTTAATGTCCCAAAAAGATACCCAGAACCGTCCATTATTATGAATCCAAACTTGTCATCAGATTCTAAGAGATAATTTAGAGCTTCTGTGTGGCACCTTTAGCCACAAACATATAGTGATGTATTGATAGGCTTGAAAGGCACAATTTCATAAGTGACCTCTTCTCCTTCCCATCTTCAGTTAAAATGGTACCAGTATATATAACTAGTCCATTTGAAGGAACCTTGGTGTACAGTTTGAGCCTTTGCAGTGCAGACGTGATTGCAGCCAACACAGATTGACAATTCACCCTACTCTTTATTTTTGTAGCATTACCATATTCATCTCCACTCAACTTAGTTAATTGAGCTATTTGATCACTTGGAGCGATGACAAGAGAGATCAAGCCATTTACATTTCCTCTGGAAGTTCCAAGCATCTTGATGAACTTCTTCATTCTCCATATTTCAATATATTTACCCGTCTCACTACTATCAGCCATTGGAATATTGGAGAGAATGGCTAATCTGCCTGTTACATGGATAAATTTTCATTAACATACATACGAACAAAGGAAACATAAATTATTGAAATGCTTGCATAACAATTCAACCACAGGTCTAGAAAGCACCATAAGATTATACTAAAGTCCACAAGGCATTTAAAATGAACTCCATCACCAGAAAGCTTGGCCTAAAAGAAGGTCAAGTTACCAAACAGTCTCCGACACATAAGAAAAGGCTTGAGTGCCAAAAAAATGTTTCAACATTCCATCATGAGAAGAGATCAAAGAAATTGGTACGGCAAACATTAAAAATAGGAAAAGTAATGCAACATCATAATTTGAGTTACTACACAAACTGATGATGCATAAAGACAGAGGCAATGATAAATTTCTCGCTATTTGGGTGAAACTTCTTGCCAAAATATTTTCCGTACATAGAAACTTGCCCCCTCCCTTTCTAAGGATAGTCGTAAACTTCATCTATGCAAACGTTAAGAAAATAAAAATTAGATAATTGACCAGAAATCCACCACGTTCGATGTCCAGAAACATGGTTTTAACAGAAGCTCCAAACATGCTGTCAAGCCAAACCATTCCAACATGCTAGACTTAATTAAAAGGGGCAATCAAAGATGAATATGCATCTATACAGGAGCTAAAAGTATTTGGGTGCAAAAGTTGTAGATTGAAGAAATATTAAAGGATGATGGTATAAATACATAAATTAAGGATGATTGTACGAATGCACAAGGTACATACAATAATGATACTGGCTGTATAAGAACTTAATCGGTGGAAAAAAAAAATGCTATAAGGTAACCCAAAAATTTCCTCTTTCCAATAACAGGGTTTCCTATTTCAATAGGACTGTTGCATATTTTGTCAATGTACGCGTACCACAAAAGACTTCCAAATTGACAATGATTTGAGAATACACATATACTGAGAAAGTAAGTCAAACGGGAAAAGAAAAAAGAAAAGAAAAAGAAAGAGAAAGAGCCTTCAGTTAGTTTTAAAAAAATAGGGAAAAAGAACAATTAACAGCTATAAACCAGGAAAAGAAGCGTGAATTAAGCCAAACCCAAAGTACAATTTTTTTTTTAAAAAAAAAAAAGAAACAAGACTATATCACAGCAGGTAAAAGATATCAGTAGGCCCTTCCTCGCTCAATTTCTCAGTTACCAAACAGATCACAAGAATAAAATCTTCCTTGTTGTTCTGCTTTATTAACAATATTAATAAAAAAGGCATTGCAATAGACTTCCAAATCCACATTGATTTGAAAATGCACACATAACAACAACAACAACAACAAAAAACTAAAGAAACCCTTCAAAAAAAAAAAAAAAACTAAACCAAAAAAAAAGTCAAATTCACAATAAATAACCAATTACAGCAACGGAAAATTGCCATAACCGAATGTATTGAACGAAAAAACCTGCTTGACAATGTACGTTTCTGATTTTTCCCAACAAACAGAAAGCAATTTGTTGGTAGGGGGGACTGTTTGGCTGGGGCGACCGGGTGAAGGGGTGGCTGGGCGACGGGCTGGGAGGGAGAGCCCACGCGGTGAGGGGGTGGCTGGGGTGTGACAGGGTCACGATTCGGGAAGCGCACGGGGTAGGGGGCGTGGGCGGGCCGGCGACGCCGGCTGGGAAGGGGACGGCGGGGGTGGGCTTCGGTGAGGCGTTGTGCGACAGGGAGGGTGGACAAACGGGGTGGCGGAGGGGGTTGTGCGATGGGAAAGGTGGGCAAACGGTGGTGACCGGTGCGAGCTGGGTGACGGGAGGCTTGGGTTTGGGGGCGGGGGTTCGGCCGTGTGGATGGGGCAGGCCTTGGGGGCTTTTTTTAAGTTTTTGTTTTTGTTTTATTTATTTATTTAGATGGTCCTCTTTTTTTGGGGGATGAAATGAGTAGTTGTGATATGGTATTTTTCAGTCAACGGTTGGTTGAGATTAAAAGGTTGTTTTTGTTATTTTATATCAAAACTAAAGGTCTTTTGTGATTAGGTTTAGTCAATGGGTGTGTATGTTAATTAGATAAAACTCATCATATGTCAATATAATTTATCAAAAATATTTTTTGTCCTCATTTTTTTCAGCAAGTTTGTGGTAGAAAATGGTTTTATTCTCCATCAACAAAGAACATTTTTTGGTCTTCTAAATATCCATCTAATGGTGGAAAAACAAATAAGATTACAATGAGTTACATAAGCTAAATTTTTTTATTATACGTAAAATATATATCAAACATAAGAATTTTTAGCCAACTATATCTTAACGATTAATTTCTTAAAACTTTTAATGTTAATCGTTGATTCAGAACCAAATCCAAACCCTAATTGAGATCTTAAAGTGTGAGGATCTTCCCATATAGGCACCATTGGTAGCTCCTCTCCTTCAAATGGACAAGTTTATCAAAAGCTCCGTTTAGTAATGTTTTTAAAATAGATAAAAATGATTTTGTTTTGAAAAATAAAATTTTTTAAAAATTATGTTGAGAGTGTCTTTGAAATTTTTGTCTCAAAAAACATGCAAAAACATTTCTCAAAACTTTCAAAACAATATAAAGGGGTGAAATGATCATCAATGTAAAATAAATTAGAAAAGAAAAGTTTTTATACGCTGACAAGGATATTAAATGGCTCAATTTCCATAAAAATAATAGCCATGTAAATCGCATACAACACAGCATCGTTGCAACAAGGAGGTGGAAAATACCGAGTTTACAAGTGCTAATATTACTCATTGTTCTTCTCATGCGGCTGTTACATAATATTCTAGCACCAATATCTAGGCCATCATTTGACAAATTCGAAAAAGAAAAAAAAAAAGTTAAAATCTCAATTTTGTCTTAATCCTCAATAACAATTAAAGCACCTTGTCCTCCTAAATCTAGGTAGAGTTCTATATCTAATTTGCTATTTGCCAATCGAGATTCTGGTGACAGCTTGCTGAAAGTCTTTATCTCAGCGCGAAACTCGTGAAAGCCTTAGAAGGCATCTAGATCAAACTTATTGATGGCGATGGTTAGGCCGTCAGAGAGTTGGGATTTTTAGGCAAGGGCGCAGCTGCTATCTTTGATGAGAAATGCCTTGTGGCTGCAACAATCTCAACCATGGAGATCGAAGGACAAAAAATTTAAAAAGACAATCGAACACAAACGAGTTGAGCGGATAGAAAAATAAGACTTCCTCTATAATTTCTAAATCGTCTAACCTTGCCACTATTGTGAGCTAGCCCAGTGCAAGTGGTACCACTTTGTGACGGAGGAGGCCATCGAGGAGGGTCACCAGAAGCGGTAGGCCAGGTCATCATCGTTTGTATTGGAAAACAAGTTTGCAGCAAAGTTAGTAAAGTTTTAAAAATTTTACAAATTTAAAATTAAATAATAACTCCTAGACAGTGATGATAGATCACCATCTAATTACATGAAAAACCTAGATACATATTCTAATTCCTAAGGAACCATAATCGACATAAATTAATTAATTAAAAAATAATTAAATAATAATTTCATCAACCATAATTAATTAATGAACATTCACTATATAATCTCATGACAATATATAAACATATAAAAACCCTATAGTGCCAACTCTGTAAAAAATTGAATTCAAGCATAGGAGAAATCAACATCACATAATTTATATATATAGTATGGTCACAAACTTGTAAATTACATAAAAACCTGGCTTTGATACCAATTGTTGGGAAACGAGTACGCAACAAAATTTTAATAATTTTAAATTAGATTATTTTATAAAACACAAGTTTGACATGCGATATTCATAAATTAATCAGATCTTACTAAACTTTGCGTGTCAAATAGCTCCTACAATCAGTAAAGAGAAGAATGTTCCAGAAGAGCCTTAACCAATGGGTATTCTTTGCTATTCTTTATCCACAATCGTAGTGTGTATGGGCACACATCATATAGCTCTTCCCTAGTGACTCTCATTGCAACCAATTAAGAAGACCTAGAGCCAAGGTTCGTGATTGTGAATAATAGACCTCAGAGAGTTTCAGAGTATCCAACGCTAGAGTACTCACTCTTCACTTCTAAACTAATTGAATAACTGAGAAAATCTCTATTTTTAGAGGTTGAACCTGAGGTTAGTCATTATCAAAGAAGGCCTCAAAAATTCAAATCTGGATCAACTTCTAATAAAATTAGATCAAAAATACATAATCAGTTTATCGTTAGATCGGCACACCGAACTACCAAATTGGCCTGCCAAACTTACTCCATCGACTTGGCCTGCTGAATTTACGATAATATTATCCCTGAGAATCTTTTATTTCTCAGTCAAGATTCTTTAGGTAGAGCCTCAATTTTAATTCAAATAACCCAATAGGGAAGTTATCTGATTAAAATAGTCATATTTGGATAATCTCATAGAAAATAAAATATTCTCGATAATTCAACAAGTTTATCTTGAACTACTTTACAAAATTAATTCAACTGATAAACATACATAAATTATCTAAGCCTATCGAATTTTAATCAATCTAATAATTTAATATAAGTCACCAATTTATTAGAAAAACACGTCGTAACATTAGAAGATTTATTATGAGCTAGCAAAGGGGACTTGATGGACCTATATAGTTCAAGCTTTAATAATTATAAAATATAATATCCTAGATACATATTTTATAATTATCAACTCTAACGCCACTCCACTAAAGCTTAGAGCTGCATTCTTAAACTATATAAAATTACGAAGCTCAAATTAGCTAAGTGTCCATGACATATCATAATGTGTCCTATCTCTATAGGATATTCATAATTGGCTTAAAGATAAATTCCATCTTACCTTTCCGATTATTTTATCTTACGTTTCATTTTCTCACCATTGAAAAACTTACTATCTAAAGACAGCATACTGTTTATTTACACCTATGTATCCAAATGGTTGAGGGCTCCAGTTTTTCAATTACAGGATAATACATATAAGAGAATATTATTGACTCCACCAATAGAGCGATGGATTTCATATATAGTCTATGCTATCAAGAGTCATGTTTCCAACATACCATATGCGTACCATCACAAAGTCAAGATATCACCCTTTAGTACATCAAAAGACATAAAGCAACATAACAGGCCCATTAGTTATTTCTGGATTAAAATACAACACATATGATTGTCTAAAGTGAATTGATTTGTTTAGATGGAATCATTAATCCAAATCCATTCCACTTTATGTCCCGATCTAATGCATCATTACCTATGACAATGTATTAATGTTTCTACTTGTTGAGTCTAACTCCGATGGTTAAGACAAGCCATCTCCCCTTAGGGATATAGATAACATAACAATCTTAGCATGAATAAAGTACCCAACTTTATTCCCACGATTGTGGATCTTATGATTTAGACTATCACCCTTAGAATCATGACTTCTGCATAATGTGTCCATTGTATACCTAATTCTTAAAGGTTTAGATTGACAGTCTCACACTTTTGTTTGCTTAATATATATTCAACAAATATGAACACAAAGAAGACAACATTTAGTATATAAACAATAAATAAATTCTTTATTGATAAAATGTCTCCAATATTATAATATTTTACTCCTTAGGGCATAAATGTCTAACAATTTGGACTTAAGAACACCCATTTTATGAGGGTTCATGAATGGCAAGAAAAAGGAAAAGAATAGAAGAAAGCTTTATAGGGTGTTTGGCAGGGTGGTTAGAACCGTTGGTTAGAAGTGTTTTTACTATAGCATATGAGAGCTTTACACAGCAATGATTTTTTATTATTACCGTAAATGTGAAAGCTTTACACTATTTATAACTAAGAAAGTGGTCCGGACCACAACTTACCAAACACTCTTTTAGATTTTTTTTATTAGTTTTTAGTCATGTGCATTTTGAATTTCAATGTATTGGTGTAGATCTTCAATATAAGCCATCAAAAACTAATATAATGGTTGAGAATCCGTACTCCATTGGTAGAGAATGCAGTAGATCTTCAATATAAGCCATCAAAAAATAATATAATGGCTGAGAATCTGTACTCCATTAGTATAAAAGTATTCTCCACCAAAACCTTTTTTTTTTATATTTTAAAAACCAATTTCAAATTTAAAAACTAGAAGTTTCCTTTTACTCCAAAAGAAAAAGGGAAAGTTCTAGCAAAAAGAAAAAGGAAAAGGGAAAGTGACCACATTTTAAAGATTATTTTCACCACAAATTTTTTTTAGCTACAAAGGATATTTATCTTTTTATACAATCTGATTTAGGTTAATTTAAAAACCATATATTCTGTTTTTATTTCATCAAATGTACATCTTTATATCAAATATAATACACAAATCTATATTGTACCTTGGTTAATAGTTAATTTTGACAATAAAATAACCAAATTATCTTTAAATAATAGAGAAAAAAATTAAAGCTTTCAAAACATAAGAAAAAAACAAAATGCTAAACATCAAATTTTAAAGCATTTTATACATTTTTTAAGTCAAAAACCTTAGTACAAAGTTTTTTTAAAGATTTTGAAGTTCTCTTATTTTTTTAATTTGATAGTATTTTAGCCAATTTCTTAAGTAAAAATTGGGGATTGATAGAAAAAAAATGTATAAATTTATATCTAATCTGAAGCATACATTCGATGAGATAAAAAGCCAAAAGTATTATGTTTGAATAAACCTAAAACATAGGGTATAAAAAGGTCGATTAGTTGTATGATAATATTCACCTTTTTTACTTAAGGCTTTCTATAGTTGGAGAGATGAAGAGAAATAATAATAGAGGGAATTAGAAAGACTAGGATGTGAGGGATGGAGGTGTTTGAAAAGGAGTATGCAATGGATTTTAAAATTTTTTAATAAATAAAATCTTTTCCATAAACGAGTTAGACATGCCATATATGAATTAATAAAAGTTCCAATATACCTATTAGAATTGGAACAACAATTCTGATAGAAAATTTTAACAGAAGTACTATCAAGAATTGTGTCTGAAAGATCCTCAACCAACTGATCTTCTTTGTTAATCTTTTTGCCATGATCATAATGCGAGTGGGCACGCGTTATTCAATTCTCCCTTGCAAACTCTCCCCACAATCACAAGAGAAACATCAAAATTATTGTTCTAGGTATTGAACAATAATATCTTAAAGTAATAGAATTTCTTTCTCTAGAAAATCTCTCTCTAAAACCACTCAAGTGACCTTCCTCTAGTGTTAACAATCATATGAAAGCATAGGAACACGTTTTCTTTTTATAGAGGCTAGTAAAGCATTTTTTTCTTATCATATTGGGCTTCCAAATTTGTCAAAAACCAAATCCTATAGCAAAACCACATAAAATCAATTTTGCTAATCTGACAGGGGTGGTCGACCTCCCCTAGTGTAGTGGGGTCGACTTGTTAGACATAATGGTCTAAGGAGTAATATGTTTTTAGAAACATTTTTATCAATAAAAAGTTTGTTTATCATTCATATACCAAATATGGTCCTTTTTACATTTATTTCTGTTGAATGTACAATAAGCAAACAAAAGTAAGAAACTATCAATTTAAACCTTTAAGAATCGTGCATATGATGGAAAGATTATACCAAAGACATGAATCTTAAAGGTGATGGTCTAAATCATAAGATCTGTAATCGAGGGAATAAAGTTAGGCACTTTATTCATACTAAGATTGTTATGTTATCTACATCCCTAACAGAAGATGGCTCGTCTTGGTCATCGGAGTGGGACTCTGTGAGTAGAAACATTGGTGCATTGTCATAGGTGACGATGTATTGGATCGAGACATAAAGTTAAATTGATTTGGATCAATAATTCTGTTTGTGCAAATCAATTCACTTTAGACAATCATATGTGTTGTGTCTTAATCCTAAAATGACTAATGGGCCATATTCTTGACTTATGTCTTTTGATGTACTAAAGGGTGACATCCTGACTTTATGATGGTACGCATACTGGTACGTTGAAGATATGTCGCTTGATTGCGTAGACTTGTTATTCATAGATGTAGAATCCATAGCTCTTTTTTGTAGAGTTAATGATATTCTCTTATATGCGTTATCCTGTAATTAAAAGGCTAGAGCGCTCAACCATTTGGATACATAGGTGTAACTGAATAGTATATTGTCTTTATATAGTAAGTTTTCTAATGGTATGATAACGAAATGTAAGATAAAAATAATCAAGAAGGTAAAATGGAATTCATCCTTAAGCTGATTATAAATATCCTAGGAGGATGTGATACATTATGATATGTCATGGACAGTGTCACGCCCCGGAGTACGGGAGGTGACGTGGTGGTTTAATTAAGTTAAATAAATAAAGATTTAGTTAAAAACAGGGTTTAAAATTCAAATTTATAATTAAAAAGTGATAATTTTAAAATTTGTTTAAGTACAATAATTTAAGGAATTAAAATAAACCATTA